>CAJQZM010039117.1:4636-33598 GCA_907164665.1 Colias nastes | reverse complement strand
ATGTCGAAATTTGCAGCATAACCCATTGAGCCCCGAACGGCCCGATCGGTCCACGATACAATAGATTTTCTATTGTGTCTGTGATTCCGGGGCCTGAGTTAATAAACGGCTTTATCTTTTGATTGCGTTGGTTTATAAGTTTGATTTTTTCACAGCTTCAATCGACTCAAGTAATCAATATAAATTTCAGTTTTATGTCACATCACGCGTTCCTGTGAAAATGGGTCTTGACAGACAGATGGGCAGATGAGATGGACAGACGTGATCCTATTAGGGTTCTGGACCCTTAAAAACCAAACCCTTTGGGATGCAGCCGTTAATGCTGCAATTTTTAGCAAATTTTGACATTTGCAAGGGAATCAAAACCGACAGGGTACTTCCCAAGTACATAAAATCTTTAAATTTGGTAAAAAGCAATGTTTTATAAAACAGATATAAGAATAATCGCAAATAACATGATTTTTTAATTACACTTTATAAAAAAAAATAATAATAATTTCAACTTACAACTAATGAACGGCTACATGTATTAACTTGATATTCACATTAAAAACTCAGATTTATAATACATTTAAGCATAATATTTAAGCTATAATTAAATCAACGCAATCAGAAGAAATAATATTCATATGCGGCATATTCTGAAAACTGCAACTACTAGCAAGGGAATCAAAACCTACGGGTCTAAAGTTAAGTGGACTTGGTTAAAAGCAAGGTATTACAGCACAGATAAAGAAAAATTCACTAAAAACATAAATTTTAAAGTTAAAACATAATAAAAAGTAGGTTTGTTCGGAGTCCTTGAAGCGCGAATCGTATTGAGGTTCAAAACTCTAAAAAAACATTCTTCCAGTTTTAAAGAAATAACCCCAAAATATGTGTGTGGTGACATCTTTGGACTATCTGGGTTTCAAAAATAGAGATAAATGACAACTCCTGTGTTGTCGTTCATTTTGAAATTGTGAGACGACAGAAAAACAAAATAAAAACAGTTAATCAAACATATATGCCAACGCAATCAAAAGATACAACCGTTTATGCTGCAAATTTTCGTAATTTTCGACATTTGCAAGGTTATAAAAACTTACTTTCCGTGAACAGAGTCTTGAAATTTGTTAAATAGCAACGTCTTATAGCACAGATAAAGAATTCTAAAATATGAATTAAAAGATACCTACAGCCTTCCTACAGCATAATTAAAAAAATAAGTTTGTACGAAGCTCTCGGTGCGTGAGTCCGACTCGCACTTGGCCGGTTTTTTATATTTTCAGAAACATATGGTTCCCCAATAAAAAATAATATGTTGCATTTGTATGAAGGTAAAAATATGTTGTACAATTAATGTGTTAAATTTCTTTTCCAGTTTGTCCTACACAAATTACATAGTAACATAGTCACTTTGTCCTATATATAGGTCATAGTGAAAACCATTGTTCCCGATGTAGGTTTTTTTTACTATTTTTCCAGCATATATACACTTTTAACCATAATATACTAAAATTAAAAGAATTCCAGAGAGGTTACGGACTATAATTTTTATAGTTGATTATATCGTTTTAAACCTGAGGACAATAAATACCACAAAAACGATACCTATCAATATAAACAAAACATATGTACATTTTATATTGTATGAAATTGAAAAATTTAATTGAAGACGAAATTTAAAAAAAAAAGTGACGTTGAATTTGTGAACATCCTGTACGCGGATTTTACGGGGAAATTATTGTCGGTTCTGAATTGAAAACGAAATATCTCTAAAATGGAACACAGTATCAAATTTTGAATTATATTATAAAAATCTTCATAAAATTTCTTGTAAAATGATGTAAAAAACAAATACAATATTAAAAATAAAATACGATTAACCAGGGGTCAAAAACTAAGCAACGTACAGTTAAATGGTAGATACATATTTGGAGCCATTATTTGTGGTATAATTATTGGTAATTTTCATTATTTCGGCACATAAACATTAGGATATATAGTGAATAATAATAAAAAGAACAATAAATACTTACCGTTTATCAACTTTCCGCAAAATTTTACATTTTTTAAAACTTTAAAATTTAAAAGTTACTCGACTAAAGTATGACATAATTACTGTTATATTTCGAATATTTATCGGTCAAATTATTAATTGATGGACTTTAAATATTCAGTAATTCATAAGCTATCAACTAAATAGTCGTTTATGCAGATTTGAACTATATTTGCGTTACAATGAGCTAATTTCCAACCGGCGATGATTTGGCACAGATCTGTGCTCCGACAGACAACGGGTACAAAATTTTTGGCACAGATCTGTGTTCCGACAGACGAGGGTTTAAATCTAGCTTAGGGCTAGATTGTCTGTCAACACTTAACCTAGGTTGATGTATACTAGTCTGATACTAAACATGTACCAGACTGGTTAATAATTTTATATGCTATTAACATAGCAAGTTCTCTCTTATATCTAAATGGCAGATACACTGTATTCTTTGTCAAACAAAAAGATTTTGTACAAGAATTTATGTCAAAATATATAAATGCATCACTATGATGATTTGTTAAATTATATAATTTCAAGTTAATATTATAGATAAATTTATATTGATTTTGTGTCAAACCAGGCAAATATGGTAAAGTACACAACATAAATTTGCATTTTGTCTCACTACTAATTTTTAACATTTTTTTAAATCCTATATCAATGTCATGTTTTTTTAATTTAAAACTATCTCCATATAATATAATAACAATACTATTTTCATTAAAAGTAAAATTATCTAATGAATTCATGATATATGTAAATGAACTATTAGGAGTACAAAAATTAGTTACTTTATGCCCCAAATTGTTAAGCAAAGCGCCAAATCCCTGACCAATATTGTCTGACAACACAATAATTTCCTGCGTGGAAAGATGTTTCGTTTTAGTAGATGGAATTGTTGCCGTTGATTGAATACTATGTATATCAGTGCAGTCAATTAGCTTATTAGCAATTATATTATTAGCGTTAATTATTTAAGATTATGTTTGTTCAATATACCTAAAGAGACTTTAAGGTAATCATAATAAGAGTATTGAAGGTATAAAAGATACAAAATTTGCTATATTTCGTTTTATTTCCTTTGCTAAAAGTGTTCTTGAACTTAAGATGTTAGAGGTTGGCCTAATAAAGACTTATGTTAAATTCTTCATAGTATATGCAGTTTGTTTAATATTTTTTGTAAAATAATAAACGAGTGTGTTTAACTTAGTAAAGACTATCATAAAAGATATAATATTTGTGAGATACTTAATAACCAGATTAAACCATGTTTAAACACATCATCATCAGGTCGTCGGGTCATAATATGTCACTGGTATGGTATTACATAATTTATTTTATACAGTTATATAATATTGTTATACTGTGTTTAAATAAAACTTAATAAAAAATTGTACTAAACTACATAACGTACTATTTGGGCTCTCAGGGAAATCACTTTTAACATAAAGTCTCTAAACGGTTTAAAAACATATTAGGTTTTCCAATAGGCACTAAATTAAGGATCCTAAAAACTAGGTTTCGTGTTACTGACGTTTGGGAAATACCTATAAATATATGTTTGATTTAGTATTTTATTGTTAAGGCTTTGTATAGAGACGAGAGACTAAAGACTTTCGGTATAACTACATAGTATAAAACAAAGTCGCTTTCTCTGTCCCTATGTCCCTTTGTATGCTTAAATTTTAAAAACTACGCAACGGATTTTGATGCGGTTTTTTAAATGGATAGAGTGATTAATGTTATTTTAGTATATAATTTATTAGATTTTAGACAAAGCGGGCGAACCCGCGGGCGGTAACCTAGTATTATAATATAACAAAATACATACGTCCTAAATACGTAACAAACTCTATGTACATACGTGCTTCTTAACATGCATTATTATTAGGTAAGCCAAATAAAGCATACGTTATTATGAAAATTATATATATAAAAAAATTCTAGATATTTTGTACGCTTAGTTTAATAAGGGAAGAGGTTAACTCGTATATATTCTAAATTGTAGAGTCCTTAGGTATGTGGCGTGCCAACTTCGAATTGCGAGATTGTGAGTTGAGTGAGCTTAGTAAAATATTTAAACGCTCCATTTATATTTCTAATAATATCTAGATATTAAAGCGAGAGGAATGGTACCTAATATAAAAGATCAATTACCTACATAAATATTTAAAATTTCGTTCTAGATTATTTAGAAAATTTTCCTGCCATTTTTATTGATTTCGATTATTATTTCATTGACATGTAAGTTTATGATTTAAAGTTCAAGTATTTCAATTTTTCTTCTTAGCCTCATATTTTACTACTTATTATCTAAATCTTCTATCAGACAGTGATAATCCCGTAGAATATGGTCCACCCCTTTCGGAAGTAACTGACCCGAAAAAACAGTTTTATTTTGTTAAAATAATTGGGACTTATAAGTAAAAAAGTGTTTTTCCGATATTATAAACAGATTATAGTGTAATTTAATTTATTTGAACGGAATATCGGCTTCACAGCACAAAATACACAGTCCGACAGTCGTACGTGACGAAATGGCATTTTGCATTGAATAAGTTTTAATTGCGAACGTTAATTGCGTCGTATATGCTATTTATATATAATTTATTTTTCAGCATATTGCACGATATATGATGGAAGCTTTCGACGAAATAACTGTAAATACGAATAATCATTATGACAAATAGCTATATAAATACTGCCCTGAATATACCTATAGAGCCTAGAGCGGCAAAAATTTGTGTTATTAAGAGGCCGTATCGATTTTAAGAGTGATTTTGACTTGTTTCTTTAATTCTTTAGGAGCTCGTTTAAAAAAACTAACTACTATGTTATATGAAAGTAATGGTATAATTTAAAATTCTCTAGAATATTCGATTATATAGATCTGCCGTAACAACGTTTGCGCTCCCGTATATAATCTAAAATTCTAGAGAACTTTAAATTATTCCATTTCTTTCATAAAACATATAATATGTATTTTTTTTATTGCAAATTTTTAAGCATTAACCTATCATTTAGTGTGTATTTTTTATTTTTTTTAACTCTGTTGTAAGAACTAGAAATTCGACGCCATATACGCATAAAATTTCATCAAAGTAAGGCTATTTTAACTTAGATGTTCTTTGAATTTTTCAATAAAAGTACATAAATTGCCTCGAACATATTTTAGGATGTCTCAGTGTCTTTACTGTAGTATATTTTATAAGAAAACTTCTTCTATTAAATTCCGTGTAAAATACAAAGACACGAACGTCCCGCATGGAAAAAATTGAAACACGCCTTAGGTTATTGGCTATTAAACAAACTGGACAATGAATATCAATAAATTGTCTCGAACGTATTTTAGATATTGAATGAATCTTTAATTTAAGATATCATCACACATTGTTACTAATTTAGTTTTGTTAAACGAGCGTCTAAAGAATTACAGAAACAAGTAAAAATCACTCTAAAATCGATAAGGACTCTTAATAGAGTAATTCATTTTTTTGTGTTATTTTTTGAGTGACGTATCGCTATGATATACAGCGTTTCTAAATTTGCAATGCAGATAATATTATCTAGAATCTATAGTGATACATGAAATGCAATGCAGGTGGTATGCTATTTTAGGATATTTGTACACATTTCTATAGTAAGCATAGAAAAAGGTTTTATAAGACTATACTTATAGTATCTACCTAACTAATTATTATGTTTGGTTTCTTTAATCTAAATGTTATTATTATTTTACATCATTTCGAGGTAAAAGTTTAGCAAATAAAACTCTTACGTGGACACATCACACATTCATTTCATCTAGTGAGTTATACACAACGTATAATAATATGTTCTCCTTTCTAAATAATATATTCTTCCTCATTGCATATATTATAGGGGTATATTTTGTGTAAAAAATACACCGGACGTGTGCCCCATAAACACAATTCATACAAATAAAAAGGGTAGCAACAGAATCGTTTAAACAAATTATTTGTCAGTCCGCGATAAGAGACAAATACGATGCGCCATTCCGTGCACACGTTTGTGTCAGACAATGGCGTCATTTTCCCGCGCGAAATAGTTTCCTCCTAGCGACGCCGGCTCCACACGTTGGCCCCAATATAGGCCCCAACGCTACTCGTCCAACGTGTGGATCTAGAAAATTGCATTGGCCCCAACGTTCGGGCGAGCATTGGTAGTTGGCCGGCTCGTGTCGGTTTCATCAAAGGAATCTGCGCGCCAACGTTCGCGAGCTGTCCACACGTTGGCGCTTTGCTCAGTTCTGTTGCAACACGCAGCGGCCAGCGAGTGCGTACGTTGAGCGACAATGGCTTCCTCATCCGCAAAATCGTCACCGGCATGGACAAATTAATAAAAGTTATAAACTCAATAACAATAAAAGTTATTGAGTTTATTGAACTTTATCAAGCACATCCAATATTATGGGACGCATCTCGAAAGGATCCTAAAAATAAAAATGTCATCCACCATCTCTATTTCTTTTTCTCTATCTATTTCTTTCTGTCTATTTTTTTTCTTAGTAACAAATATAAATGTGCATTCAGTACTGTAAAAGCGCTCAGAGCAGTTTCAATTTCTGTATCGGACATCTTCACATTGGCCCTGACGGGACAGAACTAGTTTATTCGCCAACGTGTGTACGCCTCACCGAATTTGCGCCCCAACGTTGGTGCGAGCGTTGGGGCCAACGTGTGGAGCCGGCCTTAGATTAGAGGCGCTGACTTATATGCGTTCTGCCAATATCAGGAAACATGTTTGAACAATGGCTCTTTTAAAACGGTTACGGTTTTATTTTTATTTGCGAATGTGGTATTTGTATGTACAGAGATACATATTTAAATTTTTATTGTTTGCGAGCTTACTGAGTAATTTGCGAGCAATGAAAAAATCATGATTTATTCACAACAAAACTCTCATCTTTATAATGTGTAAAGGCATGTACATTGTACAACAGTTAAAAATTAATATCTTAAATCAATTAAGCTGATTTCTTCAGCAGCAATTCAGCTGATTAATTTTTTTGAGTTCATTGTTATTACATCAATTTCAAGAAAATGTATCAAATTTAGGATTACTATACACAATGAGACAGCAATCCACGACTGTCACATTAAAATGCAAATGCACTGTGCCATCTGAAGGGACGCTACGTGAAGATCATGTAATTCTGGTGCAGTGTGTTGCAAATAATTCCGCCTTTGAAGGTAACGGAGCGGAATAGACGTTCATAAGGGAAAGGTTAGAGGGGATACACCTTAGTAGATTTGTGACGTCACAGGTTTAAAAGCTGTACTGTATTTTGTTCTTCTTTGTAGAAATGCAGTTTAGCGATTACTAGCTGTGCCGCACGGTTTCAACCGGGGACGAAAACAGGAAAAAGCTAATATTTCTATACCTAGTGTGATTCTGGTAGAATGCTCTAACGAGCATCGCTAAGCATCATAAAAATCAGTTCAATGGTTTTAATCATCACCGCCATGCTTATCTGCGACTGGGTAAACGTTGAAACAGTATTTTATTACAATTAAAATAATATTTTTACTTCTATGCTTATATAAAAATTAAAGATTTCATTGATTATGATAAATTTCGAAAACAGGTCGAAGTTTTTTATTGAAGTGTACAAAATTTTATACGTATAGATTGTAGAGACACATAGAGTACGCAGACATGCCCATCCTCACCCTGAAAGATTAACAGGGGTTTTGGACATTCGTGTAAAAATGTGTTCAGTAGGTAGGTATGTCCGAATGAAGTAGGGATGTCAGTATTAACATATAATTATAATTCTGTTTAAGCGATAGACATTCACGGACCCACAGTGAGGCTCTTTTAATATTGTCCGAAATACAGTCACGTATGTTGGCCCTTGGCCGTTAACTAAAATGAAGATAAAAACGCGGGAAAATTTTGGTATACTTATTTGTGTTTAGAAATGAAATGCGGGTGGCAAGGGATTTAAAATGCGCGATTGTATTTATAATGTAACAAGGAATAAAAGAATATATCGACTAGCATTATTCAGTTAAGTCGTAGTTTAAATGGTGGTCAATATTAAAAATATGTTATGACGTTTCAAAAGTGCTTTTATAAGAAGTCTAATTGAATAAAAAAATGTTTGAGTTGATTTGTACCTTATCTATTAAGATAATTAGGTATTTTGTTCCACAGCGTATCTTGATCTCGTGTGCTCTCGTCAGTTCAAAAGCGTTTCTGAAAGAAGGCTATTTGAATAAATGTTTGTGTTCGAGTTTAAATAAAATTCTTCGAATTCATCAAATAATTCGTTGTACTCTTCTAATGTTTTTTTTCGTAGAGATTCAGACATTTTAATGAGACGTATTATACTTACACTTTAAAAATGATCGTGGCATTTCAATAGACGAGTTTTGTTTTTAATTTTTCCTTCCCTACATCTGAATATATGCAGAATGATTCACGGAGTGTAAAAATGTCTGAGCTTTTATGTAATGTGGGTCTTTATACGTATGACGTAGAGCTTTTATAAGAAATATTAAAATGAAAATGAAAACGGAGATTTTAGTGTTTAATTCTTAAAATTATATGACGAACGCTGTGAAATGAGTCCTTTTATGGTGCTGTGTTATAAAGTAAGAACATTCATATTAATTAATGGAAGAAAAATAAATATAGGTACTACTTAAATATACTGCTTGGTAATTGGAATAAGTGTGCGACAGAATATAGGTAGGTACAAGTACTGTTTTATTTATTAGCACAAATTATGTAGGTATTCTATCTACTAATTAAATGACTTTGAAGTTTAAACTGTTTCACTATCTATGTTTACAAATTACCCAACCAAAGCTACAGCTTTTAATAATAATACTGTGAACCGTGTACGGTTTTTCACTAGATAAGTATTTTCGTTCGGATTTTGCGATATTTAACAGAAATTTTGCTCAAAAGTTCTATCTGCGTATATTTTTAAATGAATTCAGGATAAACAGAATTAAATCTGTGCATATTATAGTCTTATATTTAAGAATAGGTTCATAAAATAATAATGTATTTTAGCATAATAAAAAACGATATCTCATAAACACATATAACGATCCCTTATAGGAAAATGTTTAGAAAATTGGTTTCTTACCACAATAGCAAGACTGGCTCCTTTATTATAAATACGTAGTCGTAAAATTATATGAGTCAAGTTATACCGTAGACGGTAGGTGAGTGAGATTTACCACTTACCAATATTACTAATATTTTTGTGAATATAAGAAATAATATTTTCAAGGGGTTACCTAAATTTTTTTCCTAATATGTTTAAGTATATTCAGTATGAATTTTAGAAAATTAGAAAATAACTTGAGTAGGTACCTACTTCTGCAGTACCTATTCGAAAAAAATCTAAGAAACTACTAAATGATTACAAATTAAATAAAGCAGTAAAAAGTTGTCCTTTTGAGTTTAAATAACTTCTATATAGGTCTTCTTCAATTTCGTTGGTATGATATTTAGGAATTGTATTTGAATTTTAACATTTCTAACAATTTCATAGAAATGGTATCTAAAGTTGAAACTTGAATTTCATATTTCATTATAAAATAACAAGATATCATCTTGGTAGATACAAGAACCCAGACCAGTCAAATTCTAACTGATAAAAATATTCAAAAATAGTAAATAATTGGTAAAATACAAGAGAAATGCATCTCATCAGACCCTGCATCCAAGGAGGTACTTCACAAGACATTATTATTATTCGTATCTATTAACAATATAAAAGTAGGTATGTCTTCCGTTACGCCTTCGCGGCTAAAGCTTAACTCCGATTCTGATGAAATTTAAAATTAAAATAGGTCAAATATTTTTTAATTAAGTCTTTTTCAAAAATAATTTCGTATGAAAGCCTTTCATGAGTAGCCATTTTATTGTTTTCCATTATTCTTGGTTATTCAATAACATTAAGGAATGAAGGGTAAATAAAAAACAAATTTACAAAAACATCGAACTATATTTTAAGTCTAGAAACAACATCAAGTGATCTAATAACTGTCTAGACACAAAAAACATGCTTAAGAATACAATTCAATGAATAAAAACAATTGTGCTTTCCCATTTGCTATAACAACAATCGATACTAACGTCTTATAAAATTAGAAATGTTTTATTGTTAAATTTAATTTATCCTTGTATTAATTACCTTTTAAACTATACATAGATAATAAAATTGTATCATCTGTGCAAATATTATTCTTTATCTATATAAGTTATCTGTGGAAACCTTTCAATTTTAAATATTCAGTTTACATTTTCTGTTTTAAATTTGGCGGAATATAATTTTGAAATAACGAAATACATAAATACAAAACTTAACCTTAAATTGATATGTCTAAATTTTACAATAAATAAGACGTATATTTTGGTAAATAAACGCTAAATATTCTCCTTCGTGTTCAAAAGAAAATACATTAATATTCCATCATTAAATATAACATTTATGTACGGTAATTAAAGCTAACATTGAATTTAAAGCTTAATACGACTTAAATTTCAAAATAACAGCTTCGCAAACACATTTAACTGGCAACACTTTTCATTCATAAATTCTTGTGTCAAAGTTCATACTGTATACAGTTTACCACGGGATTGATCGAAATTGGCTTGTAAGTCAATTCAATTCGCTCTCGTTAAAATTTATTTTCATTACCGGTCTAGATTTATTTACAAACGTGTATATCAATCGAGATTCCATATTGCACCGATCTCGAAAAAACAGTTTCACGTTGTTTTTAATCTAGCAATATCGCGGTAAAAATGTCGACTGCAAGATGAGTTTTTGAAACGAGAATATTTTTAAAGAAATTGAAACGGAGCTCAGATTCAATTTTAGATAATCTGTGGTTTATGTTACCTTCACTGTCTTTATTTTAGTGCATTTTTATAACAATAAATAACATTATCAGTCTAATCTCAAGTTTATACATAATCTGTGGCGTTATTAAGGTTAATGTGTAAATTTTTATAATAAACTTCACTGGCAATTATTTAACTACGTCTTACATCCTTACTTTTCAGTTTTATGTAGAAGGAATGGGCAAATTGTATAATGATTTTAATGAAATAAAAATTTATGAATTTTGAATGTCTACGTTCACATTTAATTTCTAAGGAAGTAACAGTGTCACAAGATTTGGCATAAGCATTCGATAACGTCGACGCTTTAACAAGAGCCTCAAGAGAAATATCACAACGTTTCGACGATTACAAAACCAACTTCACAATAAAAGCAACATCGATACACGTACTAATGTAAAAAATCTAATCTAACGTAGCAAAATTGGACGTGGGACTAAAGACTGAATGGACCTCCGTAATTAAGTAATATTGTCCAATATTGTGCAGGTTCGTTCAAATACTTACGTATTTTTATCACAAATAAAATATTATTAACATGCTCCCGCTAAAGTAAAATGAGCACTTGGTTTTACCGTTACCTTAATAAATACTATTTACAACGTCTTAAATGCCACAATATAGAAAAACATCAATTTTTATGTATATGAAAACACGTATTCCTCTACATATTATATATTTAATTTAAAAGTATACGCTATTTTTAGTAATCGAATTTTGTGGTGGTACGAATAGAGCGTCTATCCTTTCTAAACTTGCTAGAATAAATTATACCAAATATGTAGCTTTTTTTAATTTACATAAATTTTGTCTAGGAAGTATACACACCGGCACAATTAGCGGAACAGAAAAAAAAAGTGAGACTATGAGATAATAACGCATATATTTGACGAAAATGGGATTAGACACAAAATAACAAATTGATTAACATCTTTTAACAACGACTTTGAAAAGTCTTCGTTCTTTTTTATTGAAAAATAAAGAAATTTGAAAAAAGTGAAATTTTTAGATGATTATCAACCATCATAAAAAATAAAAAAAAGTAAGCATTAAATGATTTAACAATAAAATTAAAGCAAAATTTATAACGAGTGTTTCCCCCTCTTGCTCTGATTACGGTTTCCATTCGTCTGGGCATGCTACAGATTATGTTATCGATGATTTCTTGAGGCAACCGCTCCGACTCCTCAAGTAATGCGTTTCCAAGTTCATTCAGATTGTTGGGGGGTGGCATTCTGGATTTAACCCTTCTTTTTAGCAAGTCCCAGACATGCTCTATCGGATTCATATTGGGGGAATTTGCTGGCCACTGTATCACCGGTATACCTACGTGGCTCAGATATGCCTGTACCGATTGTGCACTATGAGCACGAGCATTATCTTGCATTAGAATAAAGTCGTCACCAATAAATGTGGCAAATGGTACAACATGTTCTTCTAAAATGTCTCTGATGTATCGATCTGCTGTCATGGTCCCTCCTGTGACTATCACTAACTCCGTGCGAGCTCTCAAACATATCCCTCCCCAAACCATAATCGAGCCGCCACCATAAGCCACTGTGTGTTCAAAATTAGACTGTATGTGGCGTTCTCCTTTGCGTCTCCATATTCGCTGTCTCCCATCGATCTGTTTTAAAAGAACTCTGCACTCATCAGTAAAGAGAACCTGCTGCCATTCGTTCAAATCCCAGACGATTTTCTCGCGCATCGGTTTCTGTTCCGCTAATTGTGCCGGTGTGTGTAGTACAAACAGGCCAAAAAATCTCGAATGTTATAAAATGACAATCGAAAGCCAGGAGACATGAATGAATTGAGTTGACTTAAACCCATTCCAAAGACCTTCAAGCAAAAAAGTGCTTATCACTACCAAACTATTACAAAAATATTTGGTATAATTCATCTTTCACATCACTTATTTCATACCGTATGTCATTTGCATATCACAGATTCACGCTCTCAACCCTGCGGGTCAAAACATTGCACCTTTGCTTCAATACCTATACAATAAAAGTTTAAAACGAACTCTGTTCCAATTACACACTTGTAAAAATTTAGCACTTCACTGGAGTCCCACAAGGCGCTGTATTAGGCCCGGTGCCATTGGTTATATACGCGAATGGCTTTTGTTTTCAAGATTCTAGAAGAGTCGAAGATTCTCGAAGATTCTAGAAGGTTCTAGAAGATTCTGTAGGGTGGTGGTCGTCTAGCAGTCGTGCGGCCACCGGGAGGGGTGGCCGGCTACGGATCACATGACGCAGCAACTCTTCGCTCGACCCTTTAGCTCGGCTTTCAGGTCGCGCTTGCTTTTACTGCGACCGACTTGCTTCTGGGAACAAATTTGATTGTGTTAATTAACGGTTATATATTAAACTCAAATAAGATAGATAAATATGTTAAAAATGGTTCAAGTCTCTTGGAATTGCATTTAGGTACCTATTTAGAAACGATAAAAGAAATTCTTGAATGAATATGTTTTTTCAACCATAAAATCTAAATTAATGTTCCCAACAATATTCAATATAAATTTATTGTTAAGCAAGTCATACCTGTTGTTTAATCTGTTGCTTATTTAATTTCCCTAGGGCTGCTAACGCTGCTACTTCAAAGGCATCTTTAACACCTTTACTGGAAGCGCGGGCGGAGGTTTCCACGTACGTGGTCGCCCCGAGCTGTCTAGCTACTGATAGAGCCTGTAAGAAAAGAAATAATATAAGATTATGAGCCTTTTATATATAAAGGAAACTTGAAATTTTTCTTTCCTTTTCCTCCAGGGTTTAAATTATTAACCACTCTACCACGGGGACGGTCATAGCTTCATAGTAAAATGTAATTTTATGAACTTTTTGTTCTTAAAATAGTTAAGTGTATCACTCTACAGCTATGCAACGAATTTAATTCTAAAAATAAAGCCAGACGGAAAGTAATTATAGAAGTAGTTTCACGAAAATTGGCTTGAAAAGTTTAATGTTTTGACGCTAAGACGTTGCGAGTTTGAAACCAGATCTTAACAAGTATAGTGTATTTTCAAAGTTCATATTGCAAAAGGATGAAAAGTTTTATTTTTATATATTTTGATTACATAAACATACTTTATAGTATAGTCCAATCCAATTTACGATTTTCATATACTTTTTAACACGATCAACATTTTACTGCTTAGTAATATCTAGTAAATATATTAAAATATGTAAACTGCATATATTGTAACAGATCATAATTCATAAAACTGCTTACCAGCAATGCTACATCAATTTGAACATTTCTACGTATCGAATTTATTGGATTCCATAACCGGGGCTATTCCATCTACGTTTGTATAGATTTGGCAGTAAACAGTAATTCCCGAAGCTTCGATCCAATTATTGTTGGACACATTTGATATTGGGTGTCGTTACTGTGAATTTACATTGTGTTTCTATTGCCTATATTTTGGGACGACCGTTAGTGTCATGATCTTCTTCATAGCTCGGATGTTGGTAATAAATCCTAGTCTACTTGAATGTGCGAGGATTATGTATGCTTTTAGGTTGGGAGTTCTTGAATTTAGTACAAGATGTGAAGGAATTATGGGCGTTTGGATTTAATATTCATATCTATACTTAATATTATAAAGATGAAGAGTTTGTTTGTTTGTTTGAACGCGCTAATCTCAGGAACTACTGGTCCGATGTGAAATATTCTTTCGGTGTTAGATAGCTCATTTATCGAGGAAGGGCTATCGCTAAGGATCGTCTTAGCGTGATGAGCTATATATCACCACGCTAAGACCAACAGGAGCGGAGCAATGCGGGTAAAACCGCACAGCACAGCTAGTATGGTATATGGGTATCGACTATCGAATACTCGTAGAATAAATAAAGTGCTTATCTGAACTATTACTATAACTATTACTAACTTATTTTCAGGATACTCTGGATTCTAGTTAACGGTATAAATTGCGTGAATATATTTAAAAATAGTTAACAAATTTTAAACTATGTTTAATGCTAACTATGCTAGTATGCCCTGACAGGTCGAGCTTTTTGATGGTATTTATCGGGAATCCTTCTATTGTAACGTCCAATAAAATACAGTATTTTTCTATCGAATAGTTCCTTAACTCTTTCATTTATTCACTTTATTATATTCAGTAATTAAAAATGATATTTCACAGGATGATATCATAATGATATCAATCTAGTTAACAGGATGGAATGTTAAATTGAAGTCTTTAGTAAAATGAAGTAATTTTACATTGACCCGAATTGATTCCGACAATTATGGTTCCTAGTTTTAAGTTCTATTGATATGGCATTGAGTATTTGGGTAGCAAATTATTTAAATTGTTGTATAGTTTTAGGTTTAATTTACTTATTCGATGAGATAAACTGTTTTTCAAAGTCTAAATAAAATTAGAGAGCAATTCAAATAATTAAAAAAAAAAAACAATATATATTTTGAATGGTGTTTAAAAGTCCAGCTGTAGTTTATAATACCAGGGATACAATTAATACAATAGTTTTACAACAATTCAGTGTATAAAAGGTTATAAAGATCGCAAGATGGATTAAAGCTCTTTCAATTTACAATTTAAAATTCGCTCCCAAACATAAACCAATTTACCTCTTCTATTTAAAAACATAAAAAAAACAATAGATACCTCTTCGCTCGTAACAGGATGGGTCCTCAGCTTGGACAGTATTGTAAGGGTCTCCTTGTCATGGCGAAGGTCAGCTTTGCAGCCACACAGGACCACGGGAGCAGACCCGCCGTGTGTACGCACCTCTCTATACCACTGGAAAGCGGATTGGTTAAATTCAGACCTTACTGGAACGTAATAGAGATCCAATTGAATTGGCAAGTTGTTGGGAGAAATGTTATCTAAACTGTATTGAAGAAAGGAAAAGTATCTAATACAAATTACAATTATGTTGAATGAGGTAAGGGAATCATCGTAAATCCACCCAGCGCTGATGTTTTAGCTGGTCCGGTGACTAATAGATAGATAATAATTACCTAATATATATTCCGGTATATAAATGTTAAAATGTTTGTATGTAGTAATATCAGTAACATCGGTAAGTATTCTTTAAAATACACTTCCTTCTCAGTATACTGATTCCTAAGTTTGATTTCTACGGAAGAATCCCGAAAAAATATTTCCATAATAAAGAAAAGTTATGATATCATGATTCTACTTATACATTCAGGATATTACAACACGTGTTGAAAGGCTGTATTTATGGAAAATATATTGTGCTGCTAAAATTTTATGACTCTAGCTACTCACGCAAAGTTAGCGCTTTTGCCTTGTAAATGTTGGAAGTTAGGTTATTTAAGGGCGAGCTATTTTAAAGGTACCTTTTTACATTGTTATAATAATGTACTTCGACGCAAAAATGGCGGTCACGTAATCTGTGACTTTTCCGTATAACGGTCGATTATCATATTAACTCCACTTCTGAAGGAAACCTTTGGAGTTTTGGGACAAAAGTATTATTACGGCTCGGGCATTCAGAATACAGATAAGGTTGTATTCAAAATACGGTCTGTGCGACAAATTGTATCTAAATCTGTTCAGTGGTTCGGAAGTGATCAAGTATCGATGTATAAGATGAATTGTGAAGAGTCATTGTACTATAAATCTGATTATAAAATAATAATTTTTCGTTGAAATATGTCAAGAACGTTTGTATTATTTTACCAGTTAGTAATGCTTTTATGTGTATAATTCATAGGTATGTTATATTTCGAAGAAAGTAATACATAGGTATAATAAAGATTGTAACTAAAATATGTTCTCAGTGGAATACCTATTGACAACGGACCAGTGGGTGGGGCTTAAAAAACATGGCTACGTATTGTGTGCAACAAAAGAATTAACCATAAGTTTACATTGAATTAGTGTCATCAATTTTAATTATTTATGTTTTCTATAAATGATTTTTTTCAATTTGTTGGATCATGAATGGATTAATGAATCCTCATTAATATCATTATGTTTTTTCACAGTATCCTTCTTTAAACTCCGATTTACTAGACGCTGATGTCGTGCCTCTATATTTTTTTTAGCTTTATTTGATTCTCTAGCAGAGCTTGGTAGATTACACGATGGAACACATGTTTTTTTTAAAGTCATCTTTTTAGTAATAACACCTGAAAAACAAATTTTTCAATTAGTTTTAGATTTATATTTACATTTATATTTGAGGTTAAACATTGTCAACTTACTTGGTACCTACAATAAAATCATTCCTTTGAAAATGTAATGAACACACTCTCATATGCGGATTTATATTTTTCAATTTTAAAGCACGCTGCCAGGCTTTACATCGATCTACTTTTTCTTTTTTTCCGAAATAATTTTCAACATAAACAAAACTGCTACCAGGTTTAGGTATAGCATGAAAACTAACTTCTAAATTCGTATGAGATTTACTACCACAACCGTTCACCGCACAATAAACTCTACTTTTATTTTTAGTACGAAATTTTAAAGAATTTTTATTAATTTAAAAAAAATTGTTTTTTTAATAGATTCGGTAATATACTTGTGTACTTAACCCGTTACGCGTCTGGCGCACAGCCGGCACCGATCCCGATAGTGTCAAGGGAGTTCACGAAATCTAGCTTTTTTATGACTACCGAGTTTGAAAATTTTATTTACCCTATTGTTCTATAATTATATGCCATGTATGATATATTTTTTGGAAAGAGGAAGAAACTAGTTATAGCATAAAAATGTAATCATGACGATATATTTTTTCTATAAAATTATAAAAAATTGATTTTCTTTTGTTTTAATTCTCTCTCGGACACTGTACAGTACAGACGTGTTTCTTTCTCTAAGTAATTTGTATTTTTTGTACTAAAGTTAAAGTGAATTGTGAGTTTAAATTAAACAAAATAATAGTAGCTCATAATATCCAAAGGAATTGCCGCTGTTTCCTTCATTCATCCAATATACTGTACGAATCACAAATTACCAGTATAACATAACACGCAAGAAGCCGCTTGATCACTTCTACTGCGCTTGCGCACGCGCTGCACACAAAACGTTTTCCAACTACCACCGTAATACAACTACGAGTACTTCAAACGCAGGAGCTAAGTGTTTGTAAAGAACGGGACGACACGCGTGCGACGAGGACAAGTTACGTGAGTGACTCATCTTTATCCATCACTGCAAAACAAATCTTTCGCTCGATCCGATATATTAATAAGTTGCTAAGCGAATTTCAACCTTGCACCGCACTCACACGAGTTAAAACTGTGTATCGACAGTAAACGAAAATTGTATTTATCCGCAATTATGTCTGTGCAACGTTCACCACCTGATTCTTTGCATACACCTAATACTAATTTGCAATACAACTCGGATTCGGCTCTCAACACTTCGTCTATGCAACAAACGGCGGACAACTACTTTAATATAACGAAGCGCCAAAAGCGTTCCTTTGCGGAACTTCCCGTTACGCCCGCGCCGTCCGCGTCAAATTCCGATATAAAATCCATGTTCGTCGAACTTAAAGAACAACAAGATATGAAATTCGAATCTTTAAATAATGTTTTGACTACTATTATGTCGCAAAACCAGGACATACAAAAATCAGTAGAAACGATTTCAGGACAACATCAAGATCTATTGTTTAAAATACACGAATTAGAGCAAGAAAATAAGGAATATAAGGATCGAGTGGCATCCCTGGAGTTGAAACTGGAACAACTTGAAAAGTCGGCCCATTGTACTACTCTTGAAGTGAGGAACTTACACAAACAGCCTAATGAGAATAAAGAAACTCTTACAAATATTATCTCCAACATCGGTTCGACATTAGGCCTCGATTCGCCAATTCAAAATTCAGAAATACGTGAAATATTTCGCACAAGGTCAGACGCTGTATTAGTGGAATTCACAACATCTTTCCGTAAGGAATCCTTTATGTCGAATTTCATAAATTACAATAAAAATAGGCGCCAAAATAAAGAATCCCAATTGAACACTGAGCATATTAACTTAATAGGTCCAAAGCGTCCTATTTATATTTCCGAGTTCTTATCTAGTAAAATGCGAAGAATTTTTTACGTCGCGCGCGAGAACGTCAAAAACAAAAAGTTGTTTGCGGCATGGACCTCTTACGGAAAGATATATATTAAAAAAGAATTGAGCTCGAAACCCATACGTATTGTGAATGAAATTGATCTATGTCAACAAATAGCATGACTATATAATGTACGCATTATGAATTTAACTTTTTTGTTACGTATCACACCTTATATTACTCTTTATTTTTATATAATTTTTTCAACTTGTTCTATATCTATATGCGGACCAATACACATAACTACGTATAAACAACCATTACACATACAATTAACTCACTACACAAAATACACAAAATTTAGTTACCCACGCACATGCTGTATTTTATACATATTTACACTAAACATAAATATCATACCTATTTCTATATATAAAACGTGCCATACAATTATTACCAAGATCAACTTATTAATCAAAAAACAGCTAATAGCCACTTGCGTTTATGATCAGAGTTTATATTATTATTTTTATTACAATTATTATAGAATTAACGTGCCACGGTGTTGCCGTCGTCACGTAATTTTACCCCATTTAATATATTACTTAAAATGATGCCAATAGTTGAAACTTTAAACTCTGATCTAGATGATATACAAGTGGCCAATTCTATAATATGCGACATAGATAACATTGATAAACATCTCATAAATTCTAATAGTAAACTCAATTTGAATCTCTTGTCACAAAATATACGCAGTATTAACCGTAACATGCCGAATCTTATAACATTTCTCCAAAGATCTAATATTTCGTGGGACATACTTGTGTTATCGGAATGTTGGCTGTCATCAACTAGAAACATCCCAAGTCTTGATAATTATCATTACATTTCAACATCTTCTCAACACACTCAAAACGAAGGAGTAGTTATTTATTACAACAAACACCTCATTGTAACGCACGAGGAACCTTGTATTAGTGATGCTAACTGTTTATTATTATCCTTAAATTCAGAAACTTGTATTATTGCAATATATCGCCCGCCGAGCCATACGAATACATCAAAATTCATAAACTCTCTAGATGTACTCCTCACAAAACTTAGTTCTTATAAAAATGTTATATTGTGTGGTGATATTAATATAGATATCTCATCTAACACAACTGATAAGCGGTCATACGATTACCTTAATTTACTAGCTGGTTATCGCATTTTACCTGGCCACATGGTGCCTACTCACGGGAGGACTTGCCTCGATCATGCTATGATCAGAACTAATCTAAAAGCTACTTGCTTTATAATTGAATCATCTATCACGGATCATGAGTGTGTTGCCGTGAACTTACAGCAAGTAACATCATCGTTCAATAACTCTAATAAATCGTATCGTGTTGATTTCTCAGGCCTTGACGCAGACTTATCTAATTTTAATTTCAATTATATTTCTGAGTTTAATGATGCTAACCTAGCTACTGATAAATTTATAAACAGCTTATCAAGCTTCATAATTAAAAACACTCGTATTTTTAAAACTCCATTACGGCAAAAAATACGTAAACCTTGGATAACTAAGTCACTTTTGCGTGTGATGCGAAATCGTGATAATTTACATAAAAAATTAAAGCGAAATCCTAATAACGAAACGCTAAAAGTTACTTATCATCGCTATAGGAACTTTTGTAACGCTCAATTAAGAAAGGCAAAACGGAACTTTGAAAAGCAAGAAGTCCAGAAATATAAAGGAAATAATAAAAAAATATGGGATTCTATAAAATCTATTTGTAACTGTAAAAAACCATCAGTTGGTAATATTAGCTTAGGGTCTACAAATCCTGTCCAAAGTGCTAATGATTTTAATAATTTCTTCGCTAACGTTGGTGCTAAATTAGCGGATAAGATAATCAGCTCGAATCAAAATTCACATCCAGTAATTGACTCATATTTATATCCAAATTGTTCATCCTCTCTTGATTCACTTGTCTTACTTCCCACTGATAAAGAAGAAGTACAAAATCTTATTAATGGTTTAAATAATGATTCTCTATCCGGTGTTGACTTTATTTCAGGAAAAATTGTTAAGAGGTATGCTAACTTACTGATTCCTCCAATATTACATATCTGCAACTTGAGCTTGGTATCAGGTATATTCCCTAACGCTTTTAAAATAGCTTTGATAAATCCAGTACATAAGGGAGGTGATAGAGACTGTGTGAATAATTACAGGCCTATATCAATACTGCCAACACTATCCAAAATTTTAGAACGTCTAGTAAATAAAAGATTAATTGGTTTCTTAGAGTCCAATAGTAAGCTTTCTTTAAATCAATATGGGTTTAGACGTGGCAAATCCACTAGTGATGCTGTCCATGAGCTAGTCAACTCTATCATCAATAATTTGGATAAACACAAAAATTGTTTAACAATCTTTCTTGATTTGGCAAAAGCATTCGACACGGTCTCTATCCCTCACCTATTAGATAAACTAGAAAGTATCGGTGTACGTGATATCCCATTAAAACTAATCAGTGACTATTTGACTGATAGAAGACAACGTGTCAGGCTAAATAATGATGCAACTAGTGATGAACTATCAGTTAAATATGGAATTCCTCAAGGAAGTATTCTCGGGCCAACGCTTTTCTTGATTTATATCAATGGCTTGTGCAACCTCAATCTTCCAAATGGTAAAGTCATCACTTTTGCCGATGACACTGCCCTTTTCTTTGTTGGCAATTCATGGGAGGAGGTATTCAATTACGCTCAACAGGGATTTAATAGTGTCTGTAACTGGCTACAACGCAACATTCTAACTTTAAACGTAATGAAAACAAAATATATGGTCTTTGCACATAGAAATAAAATGCTTCCATCTACATCTTTTTCTATTGCAGCTCACTCTTGTTCTTCCATTCTTACGAATTGCCAATGTCCAATACTCGAGAGGACTGAAACTATCAAATATCTGGGCATAAATATTGATCAGCTCCTATCTTTCAAACCACATATAAATGTCCTTGTAACAAGACTGCGTAAATTAATCTACATTTTTAAGGGCTTAAGACATATAGGAGATCAAAAAGTCATTAAAATGGTTTACTTTGCCCTATGTAGCTCTTTAATTAATTATTGTATCACATCTTGGGGCGGTAGTGCAAAAAGTTACCTTATAGAAGTAGAGCGAGCCCAGCGCTCGATCCTCAAAGTTGGTGCTGGCCTCCCTTACCGTTTCCCTACCACGGAGCTATACAAAAAGTGGGACTTACTGACGGTTAGGCAATCATTTATACTACAGACAATCATAAAACAGCATTCTCAACTAGTTTTTGACAAAAACCTACAATCTAGCCAACGTCGTAAAGATAAAATATGCCCTACATTACAATTCAAAAGTTTTCATTCACACAATTTTTTCTGCTTCTTGGGACCTCTTCTTTATAACCTAATAAATAAAACATTAAACATATATCCTCAAAATAAATATAATTGTAAACTAGCCGTAACTAATTATTTGAAAACCCTAGACTACCAACAAACTGAAAATCTTTTAAATATAAAAACTTAACGTTTATTCCGCACTGTATATTAACAACTTTCTGTGTATGACACACACACGTACAAACGCACGCATAGACGCATACACACACACACACACACGCAGACGCACACACTAACATACACATTCACACACACCCACACATACAAACATACACGCGCACACATACATGCAGACAAACACTCACTAACACACTGGTCACGCATATTATTTTAAGTTACTTTTTAAGTAGAATTAGATTTAAGTTCAGTCTATTGTTTTTGCCTTTTCTCTTCTTATTGTCGTTTGATTATTGAAACTTTGAATGTATTTTTAGTAGTGCTATCCGCGAGGGGGGCTAGTGATCTGTACTACAGGTCTTTCACAGACCTATTTCAGACACTAGTCCTTCACAACGAAAATGCTACACGTTTACATATTTAGTTCCTTTGTAATAGTTTAAGTTGTGAAGGCAAATAAATGAACTTTTTATTTTATTATTATTATTAATTTTAATTGCTTACATACTAACACTTACATGATAATGCTGAGTCATCAAATGATCATATTCACGTTTTCATATCACTACACGATTGCCAAATACATTCACTTATATTTTCACACATTTAACACAACGTATTTCACTATGAATAATAACAAATCTCCATTATTCACAAACAAGAAAAAAAGCGCCATTTTGCGTCTTCCGCACTGAAAAGTTGAGACACTTTTTCACTGAGTATTCTTCAAATATCCCTAAAACCAATATCATAAACGTATTCTACGTAAAATTTCCAGTAATATACGTCTCAATTATCACTCATCTAATTATTCCTCTCGGCATAATTCACAATCCAAATATTCGTTGAACAAGACAAATGTCACAAACTATGGCCGATGACGCAACTCAATCAATGATTCACTTTTTTTTTTTTATTTTGTGGTTTTGGTCTCTATTGCCTGTCTCGGAGTCGTGTCGATTCGAATTATAAATGTTTAAGGCATAGAGAAATATTTTTTATACTGGAAACATTCACTTGTAATTCACTACAGATGGCCTTCAATGTCACGGGCCGCGTTAGGCACAGAGTTTGTGCGCAGAACGCTACAGTACAATTTGCGTTACGACACAAATACTGTGCGTAGAACGTGTCACGGGTTAAGTGCACACTAAAACTAGTTCTTTTTTTGAACACCAGGTGTCGTGACCAAAGTGGTCCGTTGTCACTTCCTTTAACAATTAACAAAAAAAAATATAATAACATTGTTTTGACAAAAGCAAGCCATATTCTCTATAGCCAGTCTCAAAGACTAGGTATATATACCTATATACCTATATGTTCCTATATACCTATATGTTTACCTTTCTATAAAATTACATAAAATAGTTAAATTCTTATCAAGTTACCTTAGCAGCAGCAGTGTTAAGGGACTCTGGTTCAGCAATATTGAAGCATAGCATGAAGATCTTGGCATCCTGGTACGCAAGCGG
Organism: Colias nastes; assembly: GCA_907164665.1. Classification (NCBI taxonomy): domain Eukaryota; kingdom Metazoa; phylum Arthropoda; class Insecta; order Lepidoptera; family Pieridae; genus Colias; species Colias nastes. Next base: position 9,623 of record CAJQZM010039117.1, on the reverse strand, counting down.
CCGCACGGTGTCGTATGAAGGAGTTCCTGGGAAATGAGAATAATTTAATGCATTTGTTAACTGAAATAAGTACATTATAGCCTGCTTAAACTATTATAATTTATTAAAATACGTATTTGTGTATAGGACATAGGTCTTATATAGTAATTAATAATAGAACATATAAATATTTGATATGCTCTATAAAAATAGTAACATTTTTAGCGCAACAATACATGCTTTTTTTTGTCACTTGATTTGAGTATAAAATATAATTTGTATAACGGCAAGCGCAAAATCATCAGTAGGTACATACGAACACAATCATAAATATCTTTTGAAAGCTGTACTACCTTTGTCCGTCATACAGATTAAAAATATTAATTCACAATTACTGTCATTGTCAAACGTCACAAAAATTTCAACGTCGATACAATAATTCCACCATTGTATGGACCTGTATGGACCGCACTCAATCTACCTTCTTTATGTTTCCGGTCATGGCAGTGAAATTTATTTGAAAACTAGATTTCCGCCCGCGGCTTCGCCCGCGTTTTCAAAGGAAAACCCGCATAGTTCCCGTTCCCGTGGGATTTCCGGGATAAAACCTATCCTATATGTTAATCCAAGTTACCCTCTATATGTGTGCTAAATTTCATTGTAATCGGTTCAGTAGTTTTTACGTGAAAGAGTAACAAACATCCATACATCCATACATCCATACATCCATACTTACAAACTTTCGCCTTTATAATAGTAGTAGGATAATAATGCGAAAATAGGATATTTTCTAAGCGTTTTACATTTTTATGAGATTTTGTATATAATACATAGATATATAAAAATAAATCGTATTAGTTATAACTTAAGAACGACTGAACAGATTTTCATGATTTATGGTCGTCGTAATGGTTGCATCACTTAACTACTTCTTTCTTTTCAAGAATTATGAAGTATGGTAAAAGTTTTAACATCCCTTTCCATTTTTCAAGTAAAAAATTTAAAAAATGAATTTTGCCGAAACCCGGGATTGAACCGGGGACCTTTAGATCTTCAGTCTAACGCTCTCCCAACTGAGCTATTTCGGCGATGAAAGAATTCTTGAAAATATGATACCAAACATGTATAAAAAAAAATAAAAAAGAAACAAAAAAGAAAATATAAGCATGCTTTTCGTAGATAAGATTAAAATTAGAATAGTTTACCCCAAATGACGAAAACTGAAAACTTTGCAAAATAAATATTGGTTTTTAAATGAAATGAAAACATATTTAAACTTTAGACAAACCCATACACCGAAAAAAGTATAAGCAATTTCGTTGCAAAATCCAGGTGATTTCCAAATAGTTTATTTATTTTATAAAAAGTAGCGTTCGCAAAACTGATTCGCCAGAGATATCCACCTATATCCCATTTCAACTTGAATTGAAAAAAATACATAAAATTTAAAATCACAAGCAATTGAACCTATAAAATCAATACCTACTATTCACAAGTATTTCTTATCATTCCAGTATTCGATTTTTCCACTAATGGGCACAGTGGATTTCAATTTGGATCCGTTTCATTGGCATCATAATACCCTTGGCCGATGTCCAAGTCGATACGATACACATCCACTCAAAATATTATCCTGCTTCAGCTGAAATGGATTTGCGAATTTACGATACGTATGCATTTGGTTCTTTAAACTCAAACTCAAAGTTTAAATTTATATTATTGTATCTTCTTAGATCATCATTACTAGTTGGAGTACCTGTTTTTTTAAATTGGGGGGGGGGGGGGGGGATCTGACAGTTTTTTAATATAGCAGTTTTTTATATGTTAGAGCACTATTATTGTAGCAGGCAGTCGGTAACAAAAAAAATAAAGTAGGGCATTCCCTACTTTATTTTTTTTAGGGTCATTACCCTTTTCATATTAAATCTTGAAGATCAAGATTTCTTTAATTTGGCGTAACGACTGTTTAATTTACATAGTATAAATTCTGCATAGTACAATCATAAAGACAACAGACAATATTTGGAGTTTTAGATAAAGCCTACGTGCAAGGTTATGCTGAATGAAATAATCGTATAGATATGATTAGAAGTCAATAGTGCTGATCATGGTACGTGTGTGAACAGGGAAGTCCATGAAATAGCTAATGAACCTAATGAACATAACAGGACACAACGACTCGTCATAAAGTATACGGCCCATGCTTAAAATTTTATCACGCATGCCGCATGCGTATCATCAACGCCGTTATATGTTAAAAGCCTGTCGTAAACAATTACAAGCAAATATTGATAACGCATAACTGGAAACAGCAATAATGCACACAGTGTCCGCGGCTGAAATCAGTGACCTGATTCCTTGAAATAATACGCCGTTTAAGCTATTCATTTTGACAGTTTTATCATCCCCGTTTATATTTGCAAGCATTGTTTGATCATTTGATATTTAATTGATGATTTTTAAAGGCTTTCTTTGAAGTAACTATAGCTATTATATTATAGCAGTAGCGCACCTTCCTATCTCTTGTTCGCTTATGTATTCCTGGTACATTATTTACTTCTTGTACTACTTCTTCATGTTGCAGAATAATATCGGTTATCAGAACTGTATTTTATTTACACGCATCTTCTTTGACTCAAATGTATTGGTAGTTAACACCGCATCATTAAACATCACCAATTACATAACAGTATCGTCTCTTTCACACGATGTAACGGCATCAAAAATATCTTCACAATGGTGTTAGAATTGTATTCGAATTGACAATTCATGATTGCGTTCTAGTTATTTTATTATCTGTGCAAATAATTTTACAAAGTAATGATTGAAGTTCGTAACGACGTCTCGTAAAAGTTTGACATTTTCGCAGCTTGCACTGAAATACACAATGTTGTTTATGGTCTGTATCGAAACTTTGCTGACAATGTTTGTGTACGCAGTGTATGTGTATTTTATTGGTATACGTCTTGGTATACGTATTTAGTTTGTTAGTTTCAGTTTGATTTATCGATAGATACCTTCGCTATTGTAGACTGTAGTAACTTTTGAACAACTTGTAGGGAACATTTTCTTGCCTTGTGTTATAGTTTTTATATGTGACATATAAATATAATAAAATTTCTTCGTAAATAATGATAACGATATATAAAAATATTCGCAAATGCAAGACAATCATAATAACAATAATATCGCAAATTTATTAATACCCTGAAGTCTGAACCCTATTATGAGATGAACGTTTTGGATTTTAGGAAAACCATTTAACATGTTATAGGTTCATTTTTATAGTAGCTACTAACCTGATGTATCCCAAACAGAGAAGTTGACTCTATAATCTGCAACCGTGCACGTGTAGCCGTACTTTTCGAAACCAGTGGGTGTGTATGCCTGTAACAAAGGAAATATATTGATTAAATAGATTATTAAAAAAAAAGAAAAAAAGAAAATTCAACAATCTTAGTTTAATAATATTGGCTGGTTCATATGTGTGGTAGCTTTTGCATCACTACATAGTATAAAAGTTATAAAACAAAGTCGCTTTTTAACCGACTTCAAAAAAAGGAGGAGGTTATCAATTCGGCCGGTATGTTTTTTTTTTTTTTTTATGTATGTACTCCGAGGTTTCTGAACCGATTTACGTGATTCTTTTTTTGTTCGATGCGGGATGGTGTCGAATTGGTCCCATAAAAATTTTATTCGGATAGGCCCAGTAGTTTTTATTTTATGAGCATTTTTGTCTGTATTTGTAAATGTTGGCAAGTGCAAGTTTGAAGTCGGTTGTTTTTAACGCAGTTATCACTTGTGTATATTATTCTGTCCCTATGTCTCTATGTATGCTTAAATGTGATTCAAGAGGAAGGTTTTAGTATACAATTTATTTAGGTTTTAGACAAAGCGGGCGAAGCCGCGGGCGGAAAGCTAGTATAATATGTAAAGAGAAATTGTAGTAGGTTAGATAAAAATTGGAATGAGGAAGGCACATATGTATTATTTTTTACGATTTGCATTAGCTTCAGCCTTGTTTTCGATTAAGTTCGGTTTATTTTTAACATCAAAATGAAAAACACTAGAAAAAATTCGACCACGATTCGGAATTTTTTCGATTTTTTTCTAGTCTTTAAAAAATTTTTCATTTAGGTATCAAGCATTTGACTGCTATACAACTAAATATCAAATTCTGATAAATATTATTAATTATCGTGCACAAAATTAATTAGAATCGTTCAACGACTTCGAGCGCCTTTCTTAGAACGAAATAAATTTTAGTGATAATTAAACTTAATGAGAATAAAGGATAAAGGTGATATCAAATATAATTATTTGAACTAAATGCGAAGAAAGGTTAATTAGTACATTTTAATTATTGCCACATTAAATGTGCGACGAATGAACAATAAGAATACCTAAGAATTTCAAGATTTAGTTTATTTAGATTAGTGCTTGTATAAAAGAAAATTAAAAGAAAATCGAATAGAAAAATTTAACCCAAGTTGAACTAGGGTTAAATTTTACAAATAAACGTAAAATATTAAAAATAGTTTGGAAAATCCAAAAGTGCACGCCTCATAATTTTTTTTTAATAATTATTTATTAATTATTATTTTTGTTTATTTAATAACAATTAAACCACATCGAATCAGACCCTGAAAAATGAAAGGGTTCTATTCCTGAGCATACTCAAGCGTAAGAGAACAAAATAACCATGAAAATGACACCCATGACGAAAATATGTAAAATTTTCGTCGGCGCCATCTTGGATTTTAGTTTTGACCTCATATTGGTTAATAGCTACCCCAATAACCATGAAAATGACACCCATGACGAAAATGTGTAAAATTTTCGTCGGCGCCATCTTGAATTTTAATTTTGACCTCATATTGTTTAATAGCTACCCCAAAAACCATGAAAATGACACCCATGACGAAAAGATGTAAATTTTTTGTCGGCGCCATCTTGGATTTTAGTTTTGACCTCATATTCGTTAATAGCTACCCCAAAAACCATGAAA
>CAJQZM010039116.1:18485-38626 GCA_907164665.1 Colias nastes | reverse complement strand
ATTATATTTTATTGAATTTAAAACTAAGAGCTGATGTTCACTCAGCTCATTGTTACTGTCTGTATATATTTTACAATATTATTGTTCTTAAAATAAATACTGAATTAACGTCATAAAAGCTTAAAGCTCAGTCAGCACATTTTCTCATTAAAAAGAAAATGACGATACAATTAGTATCAAATAAACGTTTTCTGAAGCCATCACGTGCACCGGCTGAGATTTAATCATATTTTTAATATAACATCGAGTTTCAATATTTTTATTGTGTTGTATAATAACTGTGGAAATGGAAAGGCGTAAGACTTGTGCATACTATAAGCGAATAAATTTATTTAAAGCAAATACTTCGAAATGAAAATTATTGGAATCATGTTCTATTGATTATAACTTTTTGGAGATTGCATTGAAATACCCATCTTATTACAATTGACATTGTCTGTAGTTCTCTAATAGTATTAATACCGCAGGTACTAAATAGATTGCTCATAAAACGAAGTAAAGAATTAATTACACATTACACTTGAATGGTTTTATGAAATTAGTTTCGATAATAACCTCAAAAATGTTAGCATAATTTTCTACGTTAACAAATAAATAAAATACACATTATATGTTTGGCGCTATGAAGAATATCTTTTCAAGTATAGCCTAGCTAATAATGGATAGCAAGGTTTACTTGTCTTCGCTGGTAAAGATTTAATATAAGAAACGCTGTCGTGTGTCAGTCTGTTCTATCAAAATTACTGCAGACAGTTTCCTTTTAATAAATCACGCAAATAGAGATATTAAATATCAGGATATCTGGTTCTATTTCTATTTCTAGAGGATACGTAAATATAATATTCAGTTGAATATTATTTAATTTTAAAATATACTGTATGGTGTAAATATTGTTTAGGTGTGTAAATATTTTATACTTAAGAACATTACTTAACAACATATTTAAGAACGTTTATAATGAAATCGAGTTTATATCCTACCCGTATAATGGTTAACCAGTCTCCACAAAAGTTTCAAAAAATCAAAGCCTGGAACCCACACATGCGTAAGATTACACTAATGCATACACATACACGTATACCCACACTAATCATTCACCCACGCACACACACACTAGCCCATACACACACATACGGTCATTAGAGTTTTATAATTAAGGACAGTGCAATAAAACACCGGTGACATTTTGCACTGAAACCTAGTTGCGATTTTGAGACTCAATTATATTCATTTCACACGAGTAACGTGTTTGTGAGAAAATTCTTTCGAACATTAATTATATTATCTCATTTTTAAATTATTTTTTCGCTTCACCTTTGAATTTTAAATTTGAAACCTGATTTCTTGCAATAAAATTATAAAATTGTTTCACGTTGATTTATAAAGCTATTTTCTATTGTGCTAGTACTAGAAATATATTTTAGCAGTTTATTTTTATAAGAATGGTTTTTGAATTAATAATATAATCAATTAAAACTATAACTTATGCGAGTGAATCAGCAGGCTCAAGCTAGTTTTAACTTACATATTAAACAAGCATTTAATTTTGGTAAGATAACTCTTAAACAAAGTTAATTGTACAGTTTAAAATATTATTTATATTTTTTAATTATATTTATTTATTATTAATATACTCCCTTATGTATTTATTTTAATATTAAGACGAACCTCAATCGTACAGCCTGAAAATCAGCGCTGTTTTTGTGCAGCATTTTGCTGAGGCTGTATCCGTTTGCCTAATTTTAAGAGAAATTTTGTAATGTTTTTGGCTGTGGTTTATGGCAATAAATTTATTTTTTTCAAAAAATAATAGGTATGTAGGTAGTTCGAGCTTCTGCTTTTCTTGGGTTTCGTGATAAAAAAACTAGAATACAATCAAGAATAAGTAGCTAAATTTATTACAAACATACAAAACAGAGAACCTTTTTATAATATTAGTATAGATATCCAGTTTCAACTTTGACTTTGTTAGACGTTATCTAGTTAGAGAGTAAACAGAAGACGGGCCAGTGTTAGATGTACGAAGCTGGCTTGTGCAAACGAGCTTGACTCAATTTTCAATTATTTGGAACTGTTTTTGGGAGGAATTTACGCTCTGTGCTTGTTAAAAGATTTTATGTAAAAATTGGTATTAAATTATATTTTACTCTACTTTTATATTTTATTTAAATCAATCTTTTATAATTGTCACAGTACGTCCCTACCTATATTAAACCAGGTAGCTCGTCAAGGTGATCAAAATAAAAACAACCAAAATAAATGCTTGGTTATGAATTTAAATAAACATTGAGTTTAATAGAAACAAATCTGCATGCTATAATATTAATAAGCCTTACAAATTAAACAATACAATGAAATCTTCGAGGAATAGAGTAATCATAAAACGTAAAACTTAGTTAAAAGAAACTTAACTACTAGGCGTGCTCCAATCACAAATCATCATTGTTCAAGACTTTTCTAATGAAATAAACGACTCCAATTAAATTCAAACTAGATTAAACTATTTATCAAAAGTCCGAGCCAATATCGTTCCGACTCTCAATCCTTACCGTGAGGGGATTAGATCGCATCACCGGACTTGCCTTTGATAAAATTTGACTTTCAAGTACCTATCCAATTTACGAACATCGGTAACTGAGTTATGTATTGAAATTAGCTATTTTTGAGTCTATTTTTGTGGACCTTAATTTATTAAGGTCCACAAAAAATAGTGCAATTGTGACTACTTACTTTTAAGTAAGAGGTCACATTTGAAATCCCGCGGCTTCACCTACGTTTTCAAAGAAAAACCCGGGTAGTTCCCGTTCCTGTAGGATTTCCGGGATAAAAAGCCTTTGTCTTATCCTGGGTCTTCAGCTACCTGCATACAAAATTTCATTGTAATCGGTTCAGTAGTATTTGCGTGAAAGAGTAACAAACATCCATACATCCATCCTCACAAACTTTCGCATTTATAATATTAGTAGGATTTTATGCTTATCTGTGTTGTGTTTCAATGAAAATAATGTTATCAATAAAATAAATTTTTAATTTAGCGTACCTACCTACTACAGTTTTCCTTTTTGTAAATTTTTAACAAATTAATGTTTATGGAACAGTAATATTAAACATCACATTTGTGAATACAACGTGCTACGGCAACAGTAAGTAATTAGGTTGCATTATTAATAACTAGCTTTTAACCGTGGTTTCACTCATTCATATCTCACTCGTACAAAATAGCCCTCATCATTTTTTTCCCTCCATATTGAGTACCTGAATAAAAATGTTATATAGCCAAGAAAAATATAGAAAATCTATACTTACATATATCCCTACGTAGTATAAAACAAAGTTTTATACTGTATATAGTGCTTTCTCTGTCCCTATGTATGCTTAAATCTTTAAAACTAGGTACGCAACGGATTTCGATGCGTTTTTTTTTATAGATAGAGTACCTAATTCAAGAGGAAGGTTATTTATTATATAATTTATTAGATTTTAGACATAGCTGGCGAAGCAGCATAAAGCTAGTGTGAATATAATTTGTACTACCTCTTATCTTCCTACATTATTATATTTTATTCTCAATAAATATACTATACGCACAAGAGTTGCTTCGTGCTATAATTCGTTTCCCATCCAATAAGTATAGGGTCAATTCTTACGCAGTAATGAGCATCTAGAGGAAATACTCTTTTTATCATAAATGGATTAGTGTACTTCACTGAGCGTCCCTTTTGATGTGACGTCAAGTATCGACTTAGAAATATATAAAGAGGTGTATTAACAATAAATAGTGGGTATTGGATTAAGAGTATCTTGAAGGTTCTTTGAGAATTTTTATGTAATTATGTATTAGCTCTTTGAAAAATTACCTCACAACGTGTCGTGGCTACAGAGAAAGATACGCGATGAAAAATTTGTGTAACGACTCTAATTAAAATGCGTTTTAATAATTATCATAAACAAACCGCTTTGTGAAATTCGTGTCGTGGCCGAAATGCTATTCGATCATGTCGCATTATGGCCATGAAAAAAAGCCATGACGCGTTCTGAACATTAAAAAGGCTGACCATAACACAATAATTGAGATGCCTTTATTTGCCACTATCCTAATCATCACTACATAGTATGAAACAAAGTCGCTTTCTCTGTCCCTATGACCCTTTGTATGCTTAAATCTTTAAAACTACGCAATAGATTTTGATGCGGTCAGTGCCGGTGTAAGGGCCACTGACACCCCGGGCGAAAATATTGTGGCGCCCACTTGAGGTGTTCTGAAGGTTTGCACCAGGAGAGGCAAGAGACTCCAACTTCAGACCTTGGCGCCCCCCAGAATTTGTCGCCCTGGGCCATCACCCCCTCTCGCCCCCCCCTAACGCCGGCACTGGATGCGGTTTTTTTAATAGATAGAGTGATTCAAGAGGAAGGTTTTAGTATATAATTCATTAGGTTTTAGACAAAGCGGGCGAAGCCGCGGGCGGGAAGCTAGTTTACTTTAAGATACATAACCAAAATAATATAGGAGAAGTCCTCACAGTTAAAAAACGTTAATTAAAGTACCATTGTATAAACTAAATATCAAATTGGTGAAGCAAATTTTTCAAGAAAATTGTGGAACAACAAAAACTCCTCAAGGAACATAAAGGCATTTCAGCTTTGATCCATTGTAATGGCCATAAATTAATAATAAACTGAAAGAATGCCTTGAACTTTACAACACCGCCACAAAGGCTTTCCACATCGCTTATTCTGTTGCTTTGAGTAAGAAAGATGAGATTTACTGGGCCCGGAGTTCAATTTTGCTGCATTTATTTATGTATTACGTCGGTTCTGCCATTATACGAATGCAATGGATTTTAAACGTTGTGTAATGCTTTTTAAACGATGTTTTAAGACATTATGGCTTGGGCGGATTGTTTTGAAAGCGTTTTAAGTCGTACCTGCGTGAATTTTTATTTAATAAATGACTTTCATAAGTAAGTATATAAAGTTATTTGTTTATACTCAACACAATATGGAATTTGAAATCTGGAAAAAAGGTATTAATGCGGTATTAACAACTTAAATAAATTGTAAGCACAAGTAACAAAAGGGCAGAGGGATGGATAGGAATTCTAATCGAATCTAAATTTAATAATATTAGCTATTCCTTTACTCAAATAGGGATCAAGCCAATACAAATTATTTAGTATACAGGGTGACTTGATATAGATGTAATAGTTTTAAAGGGGTATAGCTCATTTGGAGTAAAAAAAGTAAACATTGCCTAGCCGAAACTTATTTCTTTCAGAAATATTTGACATTTTCAGCTATACTTTGAACCCTTTTACAGCATGGTAACAGACAGTTAATCTCTATAAAGTATTTAATTCTAAATACACGTGTATCAATACATAATTAAGCAAGTTAACATAACTTCAAAGGTTACGTGAAACTAAAAGCGTAGTTAAAGATGGAGGCAAATGAAATTGTTCCAGAAATTCCGATAGGTAGGAATAAGTCTTAGTAATTGAAAGTAATTGCTCGATATTGAATTTGTATATTGGGCACTTATTTTTAAAGCGTACGATATTGGTGAAATATTGTTATTTGAGTTCATGATATATTTACATGGCGTAAGGGGACACAAGATATACCTAGTTATATTTGGTACCTAAAACATAATATGCTTCTAATTTTATACTTGTTGGTAGATTCTATATTATGTATATTTTTTAATAGTAATATAAGCATATATATGAGAAGTTATTGCGTTTGTCATCCATCGATAGATAAAAACAGTGCCATATTAAGAAAAAATAAAAACTACGTTTTTGAAACCTTAGTGGTAACTGTGCAAAAATATTCCATTACCCGCATTCACATCCTTAATTTTTAAACATTTTGTGGTAACGTTACAGCATTCTCATTTTATCCCAAATGGGATATTTAATTAACAAAAGCGAATTTATAACAACCTGGAATGTTACCGAGATAGCCCCTCAAAAGTTGTGAATTTGAAAAAGCGATTGAAGTTCTCGAATACGAAAGTTGTCGCCCGTATCAAATTCGAATGTCTAAACGCTAAGTTTTATGATATCGAACGATTTGAGAATAGTATTTCAGATTGGATAACTTTGTATATTTAAATGATCTATATTCCGTATACTAATCAATTTTATATGCTCTTACAATTTAGCTTTTGCGTTTACGAAAAAAAAAAAACAAGTGTCAACATGGGTTGCTGCAAAATCGAGATATCCCTACAAAAGTCCCTTTTGAAACGTTTCCTAAGTTAATTTCTATCTTTAGTATAATATTAATATGCATTTACATATTCACCCAAAAATGTACCTATCAAAGAAGAAGAAATAGCAAAACAAAACAACCAATCCCATGAATGAAAAGTAACATACAAGTATCTCTTTCACGAAGCTATGAATGGAGCAAAAATATAGAGAGAAATTAGTTATCTTCAACTTTTTCAATTTCACAAGCAAAAGCGTCAATTTGGAGCGTTAGTTTGCAAGTAACTGTAAGCTAAATTATAGCTGCCAGTCCTTAACTGTGATTTATTAAATTTCTTCTCGACTATTCGTAAGCAATGAGGAAATCAGGTTCTGTGTATAAGTGAATTGCTGACAATATACATACAATTTATTCGTTTTATTATGGGTAAAGTTGATGATATGAAAAGTGTGATATTCGTCTGAAATAGTAATGCCATCTTTCGTCTACAAACAGCGTTGAGTTGTGCATACTTTTGAAATGAACACAAATAACAATAAAACAATGAACTATGATAATTTTGTTGCAGATTGTTTTTTTTTAAATAAATGTTCAGTTTAACTAATTTTATTTATATAAAAGATTTGGTTACATCAGCTGTAATAATAGCTCATGTAAATTGTAAACCATGTATACTTACTGGCGTAGCACTCTACTTTACTAGTGCTACAGTGCTACGGTAGTAGAACATACAAGAATAGTCTACATATTTTTTTTATTTCCAATATTTTGATGTCTTTGGATATAATTAATTTCATGAGTATTTAATTAGCTTCATCATTACCCAGATGTATGCTACTTAAATAATAATGGTTCAATATAGTTAATATTACTAAGTGAGACGAAGAAAGACGTTTTTATACTATGGCGTAATAGGTTTACTACAGTTGTGTCGATCGGACTCTTATTATATTAAACAAATACAAGAAACGAAAAAAATAGTTTTTTTAGACACTTTCCTACTTTCTAACACTTTTTGAACACCAAAAATGGACATAAAGCTCGATATTAGCACGTACAATTTTTATTATCAAAGGTTGATAATAATCTTCAGAGAAAGTTTTAAGACTTCTCCCCTATTTAAATAATGACGGTCCACGGATAGGATAAAAATATTTTCAAAATAAATCTGCTATCGAATATTAAATTAGTATAGAGAATAGCTTTTATCCTTTCTAGTGTTAGAATATAATATCAACTCAAATATTTATTTATTCAACTAGACTTCTTTTAGAAGCGTTTACTAAAATGTATTCTTCTCAATTCGGAAAGCAGTTTCTACAGAGAAGAGACAATTTTAGGTATATCTACTGAGTATCTCGATGGAATGATTGTCAATGAAATTAAAAATTCATAACTATAATTTAACAAATAATAAATTATAAAATAAACCTTGTATTACGATCTGAGGTTTTAATTTAAAAACATTTTTTAATATTTGAACTAGGAACCCAACTTACAAGACTGTATTTCATACAACAACAATTTGTTTATTAAAGTTATCTATCAGTCGTATCAGTAGGTATTTAAAATAAAGGAAGCATTGTTCTGTTGCAATATTTTTTACTTCTATTCAACCCTTTCCAAAACCATTCTCCATACTTAACCCGCCACGTTGCACTGTGCACACATACAAAGTTACACTAACATATTTTACCCATGAAAGAATTCACATTTCCCATATTATTCCTCATAAAAGTTCAAAGGAACACTCGAAGCAAAACAACAAACATCGTTTCCAGCAGTGCTGAGCCTTAAAAATAAGTGGGGTAGGAGTAAACCCACTACTTTATACTTTCAACCCTCGTGAAATGTTCAATGGCTCTCATTTATTTTAATGTGGAGTCGCGAACCGCTATGCTATTATAGAAGTGGAGTTTTATAGCGTAGTGTTGGTTCTTATTGGAATTTTAAAACTAAGGATATAATCCGCCTAAGCTGCCGTGTGAAATCACAATATGATACTTGTTTAAAAAGCTGAAAAGTATAATTTGCTTTGTGGTGTAGAAAATCATATAGGGGCTTTACCCTGCTTTGCTTTTTAATTATTCGAATTTGAGGAGCCCCAGTGGTCGTGTTAACATGGGATGGTGATAGTATATCAAATATGTAAACTGGCAAAGGGGCAATGGTTTTTAATAAACTCTCCTCTTTCGAACAGCGAAAAAATTTCGTTAATAGGATCTATGTTGTTTATGATTTTGAATACTTTAATGCTAAGTTTTAATACACTCATAATTGAAGAGAATCTTTATTTATTTCAACAGTTTTTTCCTATTATTAAATTTGTTCTGAACCATATTGTACTTATTTGTTATTGATTTTTTTATAGTTTTAATTGCATGTAAATTTTAAATTATTTAATTTAATTTAATTTATTTTTGATTTTATTTAAATTGTCAATGGAAGACACAGGCTCCTGAAAAACAGTTCTTACTATCTTAGGAGCCTGGGTCACTTTAATTTGTATTTTTTTTATGTGAAATAAATGATTTATTTATTTGTTATTTTATATTATACAAAATATACTTTTAAATGAAATTAAGCAACCTTTATACGCAGTTTCGTAGGCACTAACTAAATCATAACAAAAGCGTCAAACATGTTTTGTTTGTATCCATTGTTCAGAATCTCGTGCGTGAATGTAATCGGGTTTTAATCATCGCCTCTGAGTGGTTGGTAATTAATCATGTTAATTGAACTTTTGTTGGCGAAATCCGGACCTTTCCAAGTGCTCTCCTGAGTCCTGTGAGTAATATTGCTCCGTGGAAACAACCGGTTGATTTGCCCAAATTGTGGACTCAGGTTGCAGTTCCTTGTGCAGAAATACTACGCCTTAACCTATGTAATTAAATATTTAATGTGGAGCTTGAGCGGCCTTGCGTTGAAGTAATCTAGCTTATTTTATTTTTAGTCCAAGGCAGGTGCTTTTAAAGAAAAAAATAAGGGAAAATAAAGTTTAGTTATATGAGTGAAAATGATGGCAAATATTTCAAAACATGCATGATAATTCTTTTTTACCAAAGATTTAGAGGCAATATACATTTTTTGAGTAGTATTATATACACGCAGTAAAGTTAAAACAATAATAAAAAAATTTGTTCGTCTGTCTTTCTGTTTGTCCGTTCTAATCTCTCTTTTATCGCGAATTTCCCACGGGATTGACACTGAAGTGCGAAAGCCACGTCTATCGAGTACTATACATATCGAACGTCCATACAAACGATGTCTCTTTACAGATAGTATTTAAACACTTATTCATACATTTAGAGTACTTACCTACTTATTATAAACTCCATAATATTTTGCGATACTTCTTCTAGTTAATCATTCCACTCCCTTGCTTCCAATTGCCTTAAATCAGCTTACAAAGACCTGCTAATAGCAGCAGTATTATTGTAGAGGTAATGAAATAGCTTGTGTTATCGTTAACTTGTTATAAATAGGACAAGCTTCAAAAATAATAGACAAGAATGTAGTCTATGTCGATTTAGCATCGACTTGACTTTAAACATGTACCTTTATAAAAAAGAAACAGAATTACAATGAATAAATGCAATGAATTGCTAACATCTTTTTTAAATTAAAATTGCTTATTTCGGTCACTGGTTCCATATTACAGCAATAATGCACATTATCGTAAATCTTTTTGCGCATAAACACAATTACACTTAACTACATTAACATAATCTATTTCACCTATTCGCCAATGTATTTAATTATAAGTAATAAATAATAATCTACGTCATTTTCAATTGGCTGTCCTTGAAAAATTTACTAGTGTTTTCTACACAATTCAAACAAAAATATACTTTTAAATGTTGTGTTTAACACGCTTTTATTAGCTTCACCTGATTGTTTGGTAACCGACTCCTTTCGACTCGATTTTAACTCACTTTAAACCGACGGATTTAATTAATTTTTTTTAGGATGATTTTATTTAAAAATTTGTTCAGTAGAATTTTATCCAATGGTGTAGGTAATTCTTTATTTGTGATTATTTCATTGCTAATTATTCTTGCTAATAATTACTATCATAACAGTCACGTAAACTGAAAATATACCCAATTATCCAAGACCAGTCAGTGCAATGTTCCTTTTTTTAATATTTCATGTTATAATAGGAATCCCTTCAAGCATGTACATTACTTACTCCCCAGAGAGCAGCGTACATGTAATTATCAACGTTTAATTATTGTATTGTAATAACATACATATATCATATAGAGATATACATTTATTTGTCTAAGACCGATGTAATATCTCGCAATATGGTAAACTATCACACTAATGAATATTAAATTGTGATTGTGTCTATGGTATCTTGCTTTGTATGAAGTATACACACCACATAAACCTATTAGAATATATTTACAGTGAATTTCCTTATCCATACATTAACAACAACGTCTCTCTTGAAATAATTGTTATATAACCCACATTGTAGACAGCTTCAATGTTTTGATCGATTTTTATGCACTATCCTTTTGCCTAAGAAATAACGTCGTTGCCTATGAAGTACGTGCTCTATATCACTTCAGGGACGTTGTCTAAGGAAGAAAAATGACAAATGTATTGTAACATATCCCTATATCCCTAAACACTAATGTGTTTATACACAAAGGACTTTATAATAAAACTGTGACACAATCATGAAACAATCTTTAATCTCCCAGCATTGTTTAGCCATAAAACATAGCTGTGAACCAAATTAAAAGAGCTTTATAAACATTTCTTCGTGTCCCAGAAATCGTGAACAAAAGGCCCTTTTCAGAATGTCAGTAAATGCTATTAAAAAACACAGACCGGTATAAATAAGCGTCCATTAAATAAAGTGCTGTCATTAGATAAAAAAGGACGGTTTAAGAATTTTTAAAAGTATATTTTAGGACTCATTACATTAAATGGTTATTGGCTTCCGTAACTTTGTAATGTGCTGATCGATTGCTGAACAAGCGTTTGGTCTTTGAACAAGTCAAGTCAATGGAATTGATATTAGTGATGATAGAGGAAAATATTTTATTCTTCTCTTCTCATAATATGAGCTAGCAAACTCAAATGGTGTCCAATGATTATAGTAATTTAAAACACATACATGTTCTTTCTTTTATTTCAGGAAGATTAATTTATATAACATATCCTTTATATGATTTTAGCTACGTAATTGTATTATTTGATATTTTATAACTTAAAATAATTTTCAGTGGATAAAAATATTAACATTCAAAAATATTTGCAGTACCGACGAAATTGCTCTTTTTCCTTCTTGACATTATAAAATTTAATAAAGCTACCAGTTGGAAATATTCGAAAAAGTAAGCAAAAAAGAGCTTCAATTTTATCCAAGGCACATTTAAAATAATAACGAAAATATCTTTCATCGTCGCAATAACAACATTTCAAAGTGGCTTATGCTTGTAATGTTTATTTATTGAAGTGAAACTTCTTTATCGGGGTTAGACAAAAATTTAGTGTAACGTTTTTGCGTTACGCGCCTTCTTATCTTCCTATCTTTTTTTTATTATACAACCTTTACAACTTGATCATTAGGAATTTATTACCTCTATTGTTCGAACAAAAATAAGTTACCGACTTTAAGAACGTGCCGACAATGTAAGTACACTATTGTTTCTTAGAAAACATTTTAGGAGTATACAATAATAAATCTATGACTCACGTAAACACGTGTTTGCTTGATTGGTGTCAGGTGTTCAATTATAATTTTGTGAATTCAAAATTTATAAGAATAAACCTCAAACTCTTTATGTCCAATCAAAATCCGCCTAAGTCGAAATCCTTTATAAGCTGAAAACTCTATAACTCGAATTTTTTGGCGTCTCCCTTGGTATTCGACTTATAGTGGTTCTACTGTATATACATATATTTTATTGTAAATTGATAAATTATTGAAGTGAAACTTTTTTATCGGGGTTGGAAAAAAAATTAGTGTAACATTTTTTCGTTACGCGTGACATTTTTCCGTTACGCGCCATCTTTTTCTTATCCCTATAGCGACGAGCGTTTTAGGTTAACTTTTGAACTAACGCACGAGCGGAGCGAGCGAAGCCAGCGAGTCGCGGCAGTGGCCGGCGTAAATATTCAAATAGGTAGCGAGGAGCGAAGCGACGAGCATCTTAGGTTAACTTTTGAACTACCGCACGAGCCGAGCGAGCGAAGCGAGCGAGTTGCAGCAGCGGCCGGTGTAAATATGTATTTAAATAGGTAGCGAGGAGCGAAGCGACGAGCATCTAAAGGTGGGTACAGACTGGTGAAACGTAACATGAAATATATAATTCTGCCTTTCATTGCATGTTCGCTGCAAGCGTGGACGCATACGCATAGCGCGCTCTTAAGGTGGATGTACCGACCGTCCCTCCATACATTTTTGATTACCTCTAAACACTTAACACAGACACTATTTCTTTAAAACTAATCATTTTATCACTTCTCTATAATGAAATGTGTGCGCGTTCGACCTTTTTAATCAATAATTTACAATATTTACTTAGAAAAACAACAGTAAAATACCGGAAAAATTTGACACTTCTACAGTAGTGTGCGTGACTTTTGCCAAGCGAAACACGACATAAAGCACGACATCTAGCGCATAGACTATATACTTATTACAGATCTAGCGCGTCAATGTCTAAACGAAAGGCGATGTTTAGACATTGACGCTAGATGTCGTGCATTCGCGTTCGTTATCTTATACATCATGAGCATAATTCTAATAAATCAAAGTTCTGTGTAAAAATTGAGTAATTTCATTTCCAATCGTTCAAAGAAAATAACAATAAAATAAAATAAAACTAATGACCTTAGAAACTATGTTTTTTTTTGTAAACAATTTATTACTCATTATTGTTCGTCCGTCGGTCGTAGGTCTGTAAACTGTATTGTACACTGAAGGTAAATGGTACTGTAGGTACTACTTTAGTTCGGCGTCGTCGTCGCGTCGCGTCGGCTTGATATAAAATTACATTCTTGATTTCATTGACACGCGCTATGATTTGCGCGCGGAATTTCTTGTGTTGTGAATTTATTTTTGTATGCTATGCATTTTAATTGATTCAAATTGCAATATTTCTCTAGTATGCATTTGAGACTATATTGTAAATTGTAATAATTGATCGTGGGTATAGTAATTAATTATTCTAATAACGCAATTAGTAATATATGTATTTTCGGTGGGATTCAAAACAAAAAATTGGCCCGTGATTTTTATGAAATTTCACCACATTGCAAATCACATCAATCATAGTTCATACACATGTATGACGAAAGTGATTAGTATTGTGGCTAACATTGACTCATCAGTTCATCACTGAAACCAGTGATAAATCAGTACCTATATCATATTGTGTTTGAATATTTTTAAACAATGATATAAGTATACAATTATTATAAATCGGTAAACTATCAAAGTAATCACAAACTTGCAAACATTGGTAAAATGTCCAGTAGTTTATGAGCCTATTCATTACAATCAAACAAACAAACAAAGTTTTCCTCTTTATAATATTAGTGTAGACAAACACTATGAATACGATCACGAATGCAAATTCGGGGATTTTCTAATTATTGCTAAATAATAATTGAATTCGTTTTGAAATACTCTATAATTTTTAGTGTATAAATAGACATTTATAATGTGGTGCTCATTTTTTTTGTACTGCTAACGCTATTGTAGGTACCTATTTTCGTTGTTTTATTTCAAGTGAACACGGCCATACAATTTTGTCACGAGCGTCGAGCCGCCTATGATTGTAGGTACTTTTGTTAGGCTCCTTCGTCGTCCGCGTCGCGTCGGCTCGAAAGTTCTTGATTTCATTGTCACGCGCTATGATTTGCGCGCGGATTTTCTTGTGTTGTGAATTTATTTTTGTATTATTATTATTTTTTATTTTTTTTTTATTTTATTGATTCAAATAAAATATTTCACTAGTATGCATTTGAGACTATATTGTATTATGTATAATTTATCGTAGGTATAGTTATTCTTATAACGCAGTTATATTTTCGGTGGGACAATTTGACCCGTGATTTTTCTGAAATATCACCACGTTGCAAATCACATCAATCATACACACGTATGACGAAAGTATAGTGGCTAACATTGACTCATCAGTTCATCACTGAAACCAGTGATAAATCAGTATATCATATTTTATTGTGTTTGAATATTTTTTAAACAACGATATATACAATATTATTATAAATCGGTAAACTACCAAAGTACTTCCGAATTTTCAGACAGACAAACAAGTAGTTTGAACACGCAGTTTTCTTATACTAGTAGCAAAAATCAAAACCATAATATTATGTTTACCTACTATATTTTACTAAAAGTCGAGTGCGTCGAAATCGTAAATAATAGGTAATATAATGTTTTTCACCTTCCTGGTTATTTTCCCATAGTAAATAGTGTTTTAGGTTTGTTGTTGTAGGTAGGAATAATAATAATTATTCTTACTTGTTGGTTATGAAATGTATATTGAAATAATTTACTTTTACAAATCATTAGTGATATTAGTTTTGAGTGAAAATGCTTGGATCAGCATAATATTATATGGTACTTCAAATACATGTTTTGATAAAAAAACAATAGTGTAATAAAATAAAACTGCGTTTTATTGTAATCAATGTTGACAGTTAATTCCAAAATTATTGATCAATAAAATAGTTTACACCAACAAATATAACTTTTATTTTTATAACCATCGTTCATAATATAAACCGTAGCAGGTGGCGTTTTGAAGTTCTGTCTACTCATACAGAAAAATGGAAAACTTGTTTTTTTTGTAAACAATTTATTACTCATTATTGTTGTTTGGCTGTGTGTTTGGCAACTCGAAGCGTGGTCGTCCGTCGTAGGTACTTTTGTTTTGTTACTCAGGAGGATAACCTCAGACTGTAGACACTGTAGTGATGTCAAGACAAATGTGCGAAAGACTGTAAAGTCAGACGCTAATTTAGAAGACGGGCTACCCATTGGGGCTGTTGAAATTGTCTGGAGATCCTTTTGGAACTCATCCATTCTGTGGTTAAACACTTCAAACATCTGATCAATAGACTGTGTGATGGATTCCATATTAGTTTTAGTGCAGTGGCAGTGTAAATGTTGTTGTTGAGGTTATGTAAATTTAACACTTTAGTTAACTACCAAGATATAAAGAAATGAGGATAGGACACAATAACTATTGGTTGAGGTATTTATAAACTCATAATATACTTTTAAAAAAATCACGTTTTAATAAATTTCTAGAATTAAATTAGAACAGCTGATTCAAAATAGCCTAAAAAATCTTAATAATAATAATTACGCTTCACAGCAAGAAGAAATGTACCATATGTACCCGCACAAAGTCGATATTGTGTTGCCTACCGTTCGACTCAATGGCTAGGGTTGTAACTACCTTTAATAATTATTACCAAACTAATAAACCGAGTGATGCGAAATAACCATAATTCTTTTAGAGTTTGATAAAATGATCAGGCAGGTATTTTCTTTAATCCTCTGAATTCTCGGTTACTAAATTGTATCGTTGAAATTATTCTTCGCGTAAATTTAATAAATAATCATATGGAAAACACTTTTCATTTGTTTTTTTACTTTCACGCCCAACTACTATACAATAATTACGTTGTTTCGGTATTTTGACGAGAAAACGCAGGAAACATCCGTTGTATCATTTTAGATAGATTGTATATTTTGTATCTGTAGAATTGAAATCAAAGCTATGTATATGTTGTCTCCATTCTTTTCTTATCGGATTGTTGATCCCAATGCGAATGCGTCACTTAAATTTTATAAAAGACAATTAAGAACATCAAAAATAAAGTGATACGTAAATATTTCACAGTGCAATATATTATGTAATTAATAATAATTATATATTTATGAAAAAATAATTACATCAGATTTAATAATCGCAATTGTTTTGAATGTACATATGAATAAATGATTACATCATAATAGTAATAATCACAATTGTTTTATTTCCCATTTGTTGCAACCCTAGCATATTTTCATGTAGCAGCAGAAGTACCTACACTGGCGGCGCGGCGGCATCGTGCGACATCAAAGGCATTGCCTTACTAGGTAAGTTTATAATGATTAACTCTTTAATAATTATTTTTGACTTTACTCATTTCTTTTATTATATAATTTACGTTTTACTTTTACAGAATCCGATTCAATGGATTATGAAGACGAGTCACACAACGCCATACGATAGTGATGATGAATGAACATTTCAATAAATGCATGCGTGTTTTTTTATGTTGTTTTGTAATTGATAAAGAAATAAACTAAATATTTAAATGATGATTTGTTATTTGCAACACAACTTTATATTTGAGATTCTTTACAAATGTATATTTAGTTTTGTATCATCAAATTTATAAATTTTATTCCATAGTTTTCAAAATTAAATGTAAATGACCATAAAAACATTAATAAAGTAAATCATTGATGTAAGGTCAGGGAACGTAATACTGCTGAAGTCTGTACTGTCTGCTGAAGTCTGTACGCAATGAAAATGTCTGCCGTTTCGAAAATAAGTTTTTAAGACCCTAATAAATAAAATATATGAATGGCAGATCTGGTCAAATACTTTCAAAATTGTATTTTTTTCAGCACTTTCATAAGTGTCTGCCAGAATGTTATCCGCGTGATAATGGTCTGCCATTGTTATTTTCCGATAGTAATAATAATCTATTTTCAAATATCAAAATGGCAGACGTGGTCAAATGGTTTCAAAGTTCGCCAAAAATTTCCACCTGTCTTACCTAAGCGCGCGCCCCGTCCACCACTCTGGGCTTAGTGACTCCTCATCTCATGTATAGTAGGTATAGGGGAATCAACACACAAAAATCCAGGTCTGGTCAAATACATACAGGTAGCTTTGCGCTAGCTCTCTAGCTATTACTTCTTATGGAGAGAAAACGTAAACATGTACCACGGGCGAAGCCGGGGCGGACCGCTAGTAAATAATAAAATAATAAATAGTGTATTAGATTTGTTATTGTATCTTGTATACCTACGAATAATTATTCTTACGTCTTGTTGGGAAATGTTCAAATACCTACCTATTGAAATAATTTACTGTTACAAATCATTAGTGTTATTAGTTTTGAGTGAATAGGCATGGATCAGAAATTCAGAATATAATATGCTACTAACTACTCAAATACATACATGTTTACACAACAAACACCACTGACCTCTATAACTATAAGTTATAGAGGTCAGTGACCGTCAGTGACAAACACTATGGATACCTACGCTCGCGAATGCAAATTCGGTGATTTACTAATTATTGATACCTAGTCATTGAATTCGTTTTGAAATAGCCTGTACTTTGTAATTTTTAGTGTTATAGACATTTATAAAATGTGGTGCTCATTTTTTTGTAATAAATCATCCCGAACGCTATTGTATTTTCGTTGTTTTATTTCAAGTGAACACCTATACAATTTTGTCACGAGCCGCCTCTGGCCTCTGGGTGAAATAAACAAGTCAAATGATTTTTGTTCTAATTGTATTTTGGTAGTAGTTTGTTTAGAATTTACATTACCATTGTTTAATTTTTACCTACTATATTTTACTAAAAGTCGAGTGCGTCGAAATCGTAAATATCTTTTTCACCTTCCTGGTTTTTTTCCATAGTAAATAGTGTTTTAGATTTGTTGTTGTATGAATAATTATTCTTAGCATAATATTATATCATAGGTATATGCTACTTCAAATACATGTTTTGATAAAAAAAACAATAGTGTAATGTAATAAAATAAAACTGCGTTTTATTGTAATCAATTTTGACATTATTTATTTCCCAAAATTACAACAAAATAGTTTACGCCAACAAATATAACTTTTATTTTTATAACAATCCTACTTGTTTTACATTCACGCCATCTAGACTTAAATCTTTATCATTTTTGTATACGTCTGTGTGTGTAAACGACCCTGTATGCAATGACAGATGTTATAATGCATTTTTTTACCGAATTGGGTGGATTTTAAGGCAATGATATGACATATTTCAATAAAATATAATATTTAGTAACCGCCATGACTATTCCTACGACCTTAATCTTTTCCAATTACGCAAAAACTCAAATAAACTAGAAATGTAGAATTCAGCGCCATCTAGCGGGACATTGGCTGGGAACAGATCGTAGCAATCACCTTAACGCGCATTCACTACGAACCTCCCGTAGTCGTGTTCCTTGCCCCTTTGTGTTCGTTCGAAAAACCGACAAATCACGGATCGCTCCGCGCGCGGCTTGTAATGCTCGTAGCATGCGCGTGAAATGCACATTTCGCGCGCACAAGACGTCCAAACTATGAGAAATTGTTACAAAGTGTTGTTACCTTTCATGATACATTGCAGCAATGTGTACGGTGAATTCTTTCATTGCATGACACATTGCATGTTACATTTCACCAGTCTGTACCCACCATTAGGTTAACTTTTGAACTACCGCACGAGCCGAGCGAGCGAAGCGAGCGAGTCGCGGCAGTGGCCGGCGTAAATATTCAAATAGGTAGCGAGGAGCGAAGCGACGAGCGTGTGACTAACGTATTTCTGTAATATTGTATATAGTAAATTATTTTTTGAAAAATAAGGACATAAAGAAGTTTCACTTCTTACGTGTGTACTCTAGTACACGCACACATTTTTTATTTAATACTTTATTGCACACACCACAGAATACTTAATAGTAGCTAACGCTAGCACACACAAAATAAATAGAAATACATAAAGAACAAAAATAGGAGAAAAACATGTACGAATCGCGGTCTTATTAGTAGATACTTTTTCTACACTACCTACCATATGTTTTGCGTTAACGTTGTTTACATAATGTTTGTAATATGTTGGTAAATATATCGCTTATAAAATATTAATAATTGCATTTTATGCTGAAGTATTAGTGCCGAGTGACTGCTATTTTCTGTTCAGCCACTGAGCTGGAACGGCGCGTTTTACTCGAATGAAAAAAGAACTAAAGTAGATTATATAAATATCTCTATACTTACGTGCTAAGCGCTTATTTTGTAACTGCTGCTGCAAAAATATGATTGTTATGTTTGAATATTTCACGTCGTTAAAGATACCTAATATCATTGTTTCGATTATTTCATGGAATTTTATGTTTATCCAAATATGAAATATTCAAAAATGTTGTATTTAATGTGGTTGGTTAAACAGAACACAATAATACAAGAATTTCGAAATTGTCCCCGTAATTTTAAAACACATCTATAATATAAAAATGAAACCCATTTCGCGTTGTCACGGCATCACGTGTGAACGGCTGAACCGATTTCGATAATTTTTTTTATTATATTCCTTGAAGTACGAGGATGGTTCTTATGTAGAGAAAACGTAAATATGTACCACGGGCGAAGCCGGGGCGGACCGCTATTTAACAATATTTTACATATTATTTTTTTTTGTATGTTAGTCCCTAACAATGGTATAAGGCTACAACTTAAAACATTTTATAGATAAGCGTATTAAATAATTTCGTTGATGAAGGGATTTCTTTAGTAGTTTAAAAAATTATGATGTAAATAAGAAAGCAAATAAGTTTAGGATAGGGTTTTTCATCTCGTAGCAATGTATTAATTATATTTTGTGTAAATGTAATATATAAAATTCAAAGTAAATATTGCTTATAGCATGTACGCAATTACTGTAAAACATCCATATCGAGAAATTCGTAATCAAACGGTTCTGGGAATAGCAAAAAGGCTACATAGAGAAAATCGCTACGTAGCAATTTCCTTCAATGTGTGTTTTTGATCAATGCTCGTAAATTATTGTACATATATAATATTTGGGTTTTACTCACGTTATAACGATAATATATATGGC
>CAJQZM010039116.1:0-18085 GCA_907164665.1 Colias nastes | reverse complement strand
ATATAATATTTGGGTTTTACTCACGTTATAACGATAATATATATGGCACTGTGACTTATGGAGTGGAAAGCGATGGCCTATAGCCACCCTATAGCACAGGTCTAGTAACTAGTTTAGTCGATTGTCATGTCTCTTTATTTGTAAACTTTTATATTGTGGGACCAAATAAATATTTTTTCATTTTTCATTAAAAACAACTCACTCTTTATGTACGAAGCCACTCTGTAATGTGTCTCTGAAATCCTTTGCAACATATTATCTGAGGACCATTTCCGCATCTATGAATTTTTCATGTCGTTCATGTTTAATTGCAGAATTGTACGTAGGTACTACATAATTATTAAGCTATTGCATAGCTTCTATCGCGGGCCTTGAGCGCGGGGACCGAATCGAGAAATTCCGTGCCGAAAAAACCTCACGCTCCCCACTCCGACGGGCTCGGAGGTGTGGCTTGAAGGCATGCTATGCAATTATAGCTTTACCGCGGCAGTCCCCGAGTACCACACGTCTTTTTTTTTAACTAGCTGTTTCACAACCGGACGAACCAGAGGAACTTAAGTATATGTATGGGTATATTCTATTCTGATACACTCTAGATAATTAATATACATATTATTAAGATATCATAGCCAATATGTACTTATCATCAAAAAACCGGTTAGTTTTCGCTTGAGAGACTAACAAACATTCATACACACTTACAAAATGTCACACTTATAATATTAGTCGTCGTAGTTAGATTCCAAAGAGAAGGATGTCTTTATTAATTACTCTTATATTGTGTAAATGTTAATTTTGTAAGGGATCAATGTAACATGTATCCATGATATTCAAATGAAGTGTAACTATATTATCTGGTGGCCATAATATATTCCCAGATACGCCGAGTCATACAACTAAACACACAGCATGAAACTACCGACAAACTATTATT
Organism: Colias nastes; assembly: GCA_907164665.1. Lineage (NCBI taxonomy): Eukaryota > Metazoa > Arthropoda > Insecta > Lepidoptera > Pieridae > Colias > Colias nastes. Next base: position 17,151 of record CAJQZM010039116.1, on the reverse strand, counting down.
TATTTATTTAGGAAAGCGGTTGAACAGATATTTATTTACTACAGACTAGCAAGGCATAAATAAGAACTTGTAGAAATAGTTTTAATTATTATTTACTAGCCAGCTTTCCGCCCGCGGCTCCGTGTGAATGTACCTTATCGCACGACAGCAGTTCTCAAAACAAACTTCCAACAAATTAATCATCAAACATTTAAAATTAAACATAACACAAATATACGTTGAAAATTTTTTCAGATATAGGTATGAAGCGCAATAACTCTTATCGTTAGCCATTTAGCGTAATTTTATCTGTGTTTGGATAAATCTATCGGCTTTTATTACGTAAGAGCTTAGCTGTTTTATCCCAGTGAAATAAATTGAGCATTTAACACGCTTAAACAACGTTAGACAAATCGAACGAGAGACAATAGATGAACAAAGAACCACACATTTTAAAAGACAAACACAAACCTTTAATCCAAAATAAAAGGACGTAACCACGACGCTAATTGCCGTGGATTAGACAAAGTGGAAGTACTCTGTACTAGCAGTGACTCGCGGTTTTACCCACATGACTCCGCTTTTATTGGACTTAGCGTGATGATATATTATAGCTTACGACCTTCCTCGATAAATGGACTATCTAACAGTGAAATAATTTTTTAAATCGGACCCGTGGTTTCTGAGATTAGTGCGTTCAAACAAACAAACTCTTCAGCTTTCTAATATTAATGTTTTACACCATTTACGTGTTACTTGTAGACCATCTATTTTCCAAAGGACGCGGACGTCCAGGCGCACGGCGGGATATCACCCTTATCTGGTAGAAATGCCGACTTCACACACAGCACGCTTTGCGTCTTCTTTCTTAATGCGAGCTGCCAAAGAGTGGAATTCTCTGCCACGTCCATATTTCCAGAGAAGTACAACATGGGAATTTTCAAGAGACGAATTAACAGGCACTTTCTAGGTGGACGTGACTTAACACCTTAGATCTCCTCACCACTTTCCATCAGGTCGGACTGGGGTCAAACATCCACCTATCTACGTATAAAAAAAACATCTATTGGTATGATGTTCACTTCATACCTGCACGAATGCAATAAATGAACGCTATCCGTGTCGAGTTTGAGAAATGGCCGGTTATCTGGCTTTATGGGCCATTAGCTAGCTCATTTAGCGATATAATAGATATTAAATACGATCACTATTACATTAGATTCGTAGGACAATGGATAAATCTTTGTTGGCAAATTTTAAAACGTATTTTAAAGCAGCTTTTACAAGCTTTTGGTGAAATGTTTACGTATACACGAGTTTTATATGGTTTTATGCTTAGATAGATAACACTTATACTTATAAATATTTCGTGACACAGTGTATGTTGCCATATTTCTAGGAAACGGCTTTAACGAACATGCAATTTTATATTATAAATATTCTGTAGATCTGAGAAAAGGTTAACTATATTTTATATCCCTAAGTGAAAAAGATATCCTGGCAGAACATTTGCCGGGTCTGCAAGTGCCAAGTACTATAATAATAACATAATGTGTCCGCTACAATTATTTATACTGAAATAGTAATGAACGAGTTTCTATAGTAAAGCCAATTATTTTGCTAAAACACTCCAAAGCATTTCTTTAAGTAAATACTTCTCTGAGACAATTAATGTCCCATTCCCGACCCAATGTGTCGTTAGGTAACAATGTTCATTACTTAAATATATCCATTACGACTGAATTAATGATTCTGTGTGTGACTGTTGAAGCATTGTACATACATTTTAAATGTACATAATCTGTGTAGCAATGTTATATTCACTATTTGTCATTTAATATGCTGTTTAGGTACAAAATGAGGTACTTTTTAGAATCGTAAAATTGTCTTGGTCATCAAAATATGCTATTAGCTCAATGTATCCATATAACAATAAAAAGATGATTAAAATAAAAATAAAAATTCAGTTCCATTTGGTAACTGAACGCCTCTTTAATTAAGAGTCCTTATCGATTTTAGAGTGATTTTTACTTGTTTCTGTAATTCTTTAGACGCTCGTTTAACAAAACTAAATTAGTAACAATGTGTGATGATATCTTAAATTAAAGATTCATTCAATATCTAAAATACGTTCGAGACAATTTATTGATATTCATTGTCCAGTTTGTTTAATAGCCAATAACCTAAGGCGTGTTTCAATTTTTTCCATGCGGGACGTTCGTGTCTTTGTATTTTACACGGAATTTAATAGAAGAAGTTTTCTTATAAAATATACTACAGTAAAGACACTGAGACATCCTAAAATATGTTCGAGGCAATTTATGTACTTTTATTGAAAAATTCAAAGAACATCTAAGTTAAAATAGCCTTACTTTGATGAAATTTTATGCGTAAATGGCGTCGAATTTCTAGTTCTTACAACAGAGTTAAAAAAAATAAAAAATACACACTAAATGATAGGTTAATGCTTAAAAATTTGCAATAAAAAAAATACATATTATATGTTTTATGAAAGAAATGGAATAATTTAAAGTTCTCTAGAATTTTAGATTATATACGGGAGCGCAAACGTTGTTACGGCAGATCTATATAATCGAATATTCTAGAGAATTTTAAATTATACCATTACTTTCATATAACATAGTAGTTAGTTTTTTTAAACGAGCTCCTAAAGAATTAAAGAAACAAGTCAAAATCACTCTTAAAATCGATACGGCCTCTTAAATGATTAAATTAAACGCGAAGCGTATAAGTAGCGCAACTAGTTGTTCCATTGAAATGTTACATTTTTTAGGCCAAATCTTAAGTTTTTTAGAGGACGCAATTTTATTTTTTGGATGTGTAGGGGAGGTCAGTGTGAAGCTAAAACCAAGTTTGTGGGGTCGCCACCCTTGTCCCACGGCCGCCATCTTGAAAATAGTGATTGAAATGGTTTTTACGATATATCACTTAAACTATTTATCTGATAAAAAAACATTATTAGCAATATTTGTTGCAAATTAAATTCTCTACAACTTTAGTCCAGTAACTTTTTGTCGTAGAACTATAAATAAAAAAGTTATAAGTGAAAATGTTCAGAAATGAGAGCTATTTATATTTTTCGATAATTTTTTTTTTATCATTTTAGGAAGAAATTATTTCAGACAATTTTTGTAGATTGTTTTTCGAGGAACAATTTTTATTTACAACATTTTTTAATTACGTCAGTAGCTAGGGTTTTACAGCGCTCTGAAGTGAGTACTATTTTTCAGTACTCTTAACTAGACATAAATTGGCTATTGGCTCTTTTCCCAGACTCCAGAACAATGGAAGCATACTGCAGAACATTTCAGCCCTGCTTTTGGACGTAAAAAATAACGTGCTTCCAGACTCTACCTCTTGGGTGGTGGGGAAAAGAGTCAATAATTAATTATTAATAATATTGCAAAATTAATTATGAAATATATTATAATAACAGAAAAAACAATTACTGATGACAAATTATTATTTATACACACATAATATATATGTATAATGTATAGCTAATAGCACTGAAAAATAGTACTCACTTCGGAGCGCTGTAAAACCTTAGCTATATACCTAATGAAAAAATGTTATGTATAAAAGTTGTTCCTCGAAAAACAATCTACAAAAATGGTCTGATATCATTTCTTCGTAAAATGATAAAAAAAAGTTTTATTGAAAAATATAAATATCTCTAATTTCTGAACAATTTCGCTTATAATTTTTTTATTTATAGTTCTACGATAAAAAGTTACTGGACTAAAGTTGTAGAGAATTTAATTTGCAACAAATAATGCTAACAATGTTTTTTTATCAGATAAATAGTTTAAGAGATATATCGTAAAAACCATATCTACCGCTCTTTTCAAGGTGGCGGCCGTGGGACAAGGGTGGCGACCCCACAAACTTGGTGATAGCTTCACACTGACCCCCCCTACACATCAAAAAAATAAAATCGCGTCCTCTAAAAAATGCGACCCCAAATGTAACTTTTCAATGGACCAAGTTGTTAGTTGCGATTCTCAGTGGAACAATAAAAAAAAAGATGACGGCGCAGTAGACTATGATCGCCTACTTACCTTTAAATAAAAATCGATCAGTGGAACGGATGTGAAAAGCATGTCATGCTTCACTTATGTGATAATCATCCACTTTTATAGAAACATGCCTTTTTCTTGATATAAGCCTCTTGGACAATAAAACTACGTATTTATTATATTTAAATCGTCGGCAAATATGCTTTGATTTGCTCCTAAAATTTATTTTAATGTTTAAATAAATAATAAATTTTATAACATGCACATTTATTTCAGGATTAGAAATCAAAATACTAATCAAATCATCTTCTTGCCAGTTCTCGATTGCGTGGTATCCAGCTGGGGCGAGTGGTCAGAATGCGACACATCTTGCGGGTCTGGCAGTATGGTTCGCAGCAGAACCGTTCTGCAGGCAGCCGCGCACGGTGGGAGACACTGCCCATCGCTGGTGCAGCGGCGAGCGTGCCAAGCACACCATGGCTGTACCGCTGATAGCGATGTTCCTTTACGAGGTGAGTAAAAAAACTGACGCCTGCAGGTCTGGCAGTACCTATGGTTCGTAACAGAACATTTCTGCAGTCAGCGGTAAACACAGCCCGTCGCTGGTGCAGTGGCGAGCGTGTTGTACGATTAAAAAAACAAAACTCAAAATTATTGCTGATAAAATAATTCAGTATCTCATAAAAACGACGTTTTCTACGAACTAAAATAACAATAACGACAATCATAATATAATTCCTTTGATCTCATATCATCGTGTTGTATATCAATACATTCAAATATTATTTTATTGAATATTGTATTATCTTCATTGTATATTGATTATAGCTTAGGAATTCAAACTGATACATGTAATGCTGAGATGTAAGGTTAGAATCAGGTGAAAACTAATGGAAAAACGTCCCCAACTGGCACTGAAAGTATGCTGAAAGTTCATTCTTTACTTGCAAGAACAGTGCATCTGTCAGTTGTCACATGTTCCCAGTTTCCACACGGATAATATATCATTTCACTTATCGTTATACGTTATGCATCTATACTGATATTATAAATAGGAAAGTTTATTATATCTATACTAATATTATAAAGCTGAAGAAGACTTTGTTTGTTTGTTTGATCGCGCTAATCTCAGGAACTACTGGTCCGATTTAAAAAAATTCTTTCGGTGTTAGATAGCCCATTCATCGAGGAAGGCTATAGGCTATATATCATCACGCTAAGACCAACACGAGCGGAGCCACGCGGGTGAAACCGCGGAGCGGAGCGCAGCTAGTTACAAATAAACTCAAAAAACGAAGGTAGAGATCTTTAAAAATTCCTTTACCATTAGAAAGTTACTTTACATAGGCTATATTATTTGTTTCAGAGGAGACAGCGATGATCTTACCAGGAGTTTTATCCCTCAGTCGTCATTCCAACGACACTGTAGATATCAGGAAGAACTTGCGGCTTCGGAATCCAGATGATCCTGAATCTAACGCACATAGAGAGTAAGTGACATTTATACGGCTATACAAAGGGTTCCTTTTATTGTAGCTATAGGATTATTGTGTCCTTGCAAAAGGTATGCAAGGATTTATTGTTTGAGTATCTTAAAATTGCCATGTTCATTCAGGCTTATCATATAAGAAAACGATATATTCTAGTATTTTTGGTTCAGGTTATCTTTTCTACTATTATTTTTGTAAGAACGTCCATATATAAATTAAAAATACCTTCTGGAACGTGCTCTATATGATATTTAGCAGCAACTTGATATGTTTATGAAACCACATCTGAATTTAATAGAGAGATTTTGATTAACCTAATAATAACCTAATCATTGTTTAAAACAGGTAAACCCTATTCCCAAAATAGGTAACCAAGACAGTTCCTCGAAATTCAATTTTGACCCTTTTAGAAGCCACAAATTTAATCAACGTTCAATATTAATCTAAGATTATTTCAGGTACTGTGTGCAATTTGAGGTGGTGAAGGTCTCAAAGGCGTGTCACACTGACTCCGATTATAAAGCTTTAAGAGAAGGTACGTAATATTGGATTCAAGATTAGATGTGATAACAGATCCTTTAAAATAAATTATGGCTTTTAATAGAATTTGGTTGTGGTCACAAACTGTTATCATGGATACAATACATACAATTTATCAAAAACTTGATAAATTGTACTTACTTGGAATCCTGATATTGACGTTGATATTTCTTGCTCATTTACTATTAACGATATTTTGACCAGACCTCCATTCCATTCTGTCCAAGAGCATAGGATTACATTTCTTGTACGCCCACCCCGCTCACTTGCAACTTCTTTTCGCTAAGATCTTACCACTAGACTAATTCCATTCTTCATGTTTCTCTTCGATTCTGATCTTTGCATGATATCTATTCCATATTTCTCTAGATTCCGAATCATGCTAAAACATTTGTCCAGGTAACACAATCTGCGTAATGTGCGAAGCGGCGGCTCTCAAGCGCGATCTCAAGTGGCGCTGCAGCGGGCACGGTGTGTCGGGCCACGCAACTCGCTTCTACGCACTCGTGGCTCCACATTGTCATGGGAAATGGGCACGTGCGCAGACGCTTGATAAGCGGAGCGATTGTTGCGCGAATCCCGACTTTATCTTTGTGTAGATAGAGCCCATTTTACAACGAAGAAGGGAAGGGGTTACAATACTGCTGGATATCCGACTTTATTCTCATGGAAATAGGACTTGTATTACGCTCTCGATAGGAGCGGTTGCTGTGCAATTCCGACTTTATCTTTGTGCAGATAGAGCGCGTTTTACAATATTCTGATACTGTTGAAAAGTTGAGCGGCTTCTGCCCAAATCCCGACTTTATGCTCATGGAAATAAGGCGCGTTTTAAGATACACCTTGAAAAGTGCAGTAGCTGCTCGAATTTCGACTTTATTTTAATGGAAATAGGACGCGTTTTATCGTGACTGTGTCCGATAGAATTTGATACTGTCGGAATTTAATGCAGCGGCTGCTCAAATCAAAACTTTACTTTCATGAAAATAAAATGCGTTTTACAGTACCGTTAGCGATAAGAGCAGTGGCTGCTCGAATTTTGACTTTATTTTCATGTAAAAAACGAGCGTTATACGATACTATCAGTGTTAACCAGAGCGTTGCTCCAATCTCGACTTTGTCTTTATGTAAATAGAGCACATTGTACCGTACTAGTAATGTAATATTTGGTTGGAATAAAATATTCGATATGACTGTGTTTTATTTGATCGGAGCGTTAAAGATGTCCACACGCATATGCTAATAATTTTATGAAGTGCAGGTTTTCTTCAAGTACTTAGTGATTTTGATTTTTTGATCTGTATTTTCAGTTGCAATTTTTTTGTATTATTATACAAAATGTCCCTGCATTATGTGTAGTATAATCAAGGGAACTTATAATGTTTTAGACACTGAGTACGCAAGGATAAACCATGACGAAAAAAAAAATCATTTTTCTAAAACTGTGCGTATCCATTACTTTGTGCGACCCGCTTTAGGGTTGTCACATAGAATTAAAATAAAAAAAGTGGATGTTACAATAATTTTTACGTAATCATATTAAACATAATCTGGGACCCCCTGTATACTTTGCTCTACACTAAAAACGTTGAGCATTATGTCATATCAAACCATTTATTTTTTGACTTACTTTCATAATCATTTTCAAATTTTTTATCATACTCAATCTCCATAATCACCAACATATAGGTTATTTTAAGTGGTTATATATGTACAATATAATCAACATACACATGCATTAAACAGACAGATTAATTATTATGTGATGTTAATAAATAATATCTTGATACTAACGTATATTGCAGTCTGTTATCTAATATTCATTGCGAAATTAATTACTGTATGATATGAATTGTATGTATATGGTTGTTTTGCTGATTAATTATTTGAATGTATAATTAAAACCCTCGGTTTCACTTCAAATCAATCAACATTTTAAACAAATATTTGGTGAGGAAATTAGAGACATTTCTCAGTGCCAAAATATGGATGTGTTAGTTTATTATAAAACTTCATCGGTCAGTGTATTTTAGTTTTAAAATAAAGATTTACATTATCTTAGTTTATAAGGAATACTCGCAATAGGAAGTTATAGTTTTTGACTGAATGAAAGTTAATTTTATTTGTAAAAAAATGTCTCATTTTATTATGAAGTATGGATACCGCTTAACTCTATTTTGAAATATAGGGTGACTCTCATTTTTAAATTTAAAGATTAGTACACACATAATATTATGTTTATTGATATTTTTATGACAATGAATTCAAACATATTCGTTGATGTAGAAAATTACTTTGTTCTTTTTAATAACTTGCATCTGAAGGCACTTTAAAACGTAATATTTTGTATTTAATGTTAAATACGGTTTAATTATAAAATAATATTTTACTTACACATGTATAACGTCACAATACGTCTATAGAAATAATAGATTGTGAATACATATCTAATGAAACCCATATGTAAATAATTATAGTTCTTAGGAATAAATTACTTTAGCTAATAAATAATTATGCAAATTAAATACCTAGTGGTTTTATTTCTACACAATTCCTAATTATATACTGACGTATTTGGTAAAAATTTGTTTGTTGCGTGATTAAAATTATGGCTACTTGACGTGCGAATTTTGTCACAAATAGTACTAAAACAGAATACATTTAAATCCTATTCTATAAAATTAATGCTTTATATTTGAAACAAATATCATTCGTACACTGAACAGCGTAAAATCTATTTCAAATACGTATTTTAATTGTTACAATTTGCACTTAATATGAGTAAATTAATTTTAAAATGTCAATAAGAAGGTACAACATTAAATTATTAATTAAATATATCTCATCTCATCTCTTTATTGTAATATTATATAGAGCTACACTACTACTGTTAACATACCCCTCCGTAAAGGCTGGACCGATTCTGATGAAAATTTGTGTGCCGATACAGAAGTGAAGAAGCACCTAAACATGTCCTAAACATTGAAGGATGAAAGTTTCTTAATATGGTTATTATTAATATTATATTATACGTCAATAATGACGTTATTAATATCTTAATACTTAACGTCGATATAGGTATTTAAAATTGTATTCTTGATCAAAAGTAAGTATACTAAATTAAACTGAAATTTAATATAACGACAAAGTAGTAACCCTAGCTATGATTGTCTTTTATATAAGCACTAGCTTACCGCCCGCGGCTTCGCCCGCTTTGTCTAAAACCTAATGATTACTGATTACATTACAGAGAGTAACATAATTCAGGCGACAAGAGGCGACTTTTTGCTAAATTGATTTTTCGTCATTCTGCGTATTGGTAGAGTATCACTGGGATGTGGAAAGTATATACATTATTTAGAACTACACAGGAAAATGCAAACAATAGCCAGCCTTAGAACATTTTTAAACCTTGTATTTTATTTTTTATATTAGTGAGTAAAAATTGAAATAGTTTTTAGTATTATATTTGTTAAATGTTTAAGGGCATGTTTACACACTTCAATAATTGATTGTTAAAATATTCTAATTAATTTTAAAGTCATCAATTCTAATGTATTCATTATACAGGGTGTCCCACTATTGGTATACTTACAAGTCCCTTCGCGCTTAGTATTAGCTTAGTTGCATACATTGATCACGTAAAAAATACATCAAAAAATTTTTGCTAAATTTTTCCTGAAAATCCATGTTTTCTTCTCTAGCTTCGCGCAGCCGGCATATAACGCTTCGCTAATGTGAGCATTTTGTCTATGAAAACATAATCTTAAACAATAGGTCACGAGCTGGTAGCAAAGCTGCCCAGCTTGGGTTGCTTATTTAAGGGGTGTACACATAGAGTTTTACAAATTCATCTATTTGAAAAAAAACTGCGTCTAGAATTTTATAAGTATTTTTTACGTACTCAGCGTATGCAAAACTGTAACCTCCTTTGAGCTTAGTATACCAACAGTGGGACAGCCTGTATATCATTGTGTTGTATAGAATGTAACGAACTGTATGTAACGAATTATTAATTTTTAATTTCAAAATAATAAAATGTAATTTGCTATTATTTAGATGAATTTTTATCGAATTTTACGGTTCACAACGGTTATTGTCAGATTAGGTACTTATCTTTACTCAGTTCTTCTAAATGATATACTGAAAATAATCAAGATAACACTGAGTATACCTATTCAGAAAATTTTAAGAAAGTTGAGGGACGTCGAATGGTACCTAATGGGAAAAGTAAAACGTATCAATAGATAAAATAGTTTAGTTCATAATAACACAAAATGAACACGTCAATTTTAATTATTTCTAAGTATTTCCTTCGTAACTTGCTATATACATTTTAAAGTCAAGTGAGTTCCTTATATTTCACAGTAACCAGTAGGTATGTAGCAATTCGACAAAGCAGTTTGTCAGAGCGTCAGCTGTACATAGATTAATTGCTTCTCGCGCAGTTGAAGACGCAGTGTATATGTTGCTATCTTATACTATTGTAGACTGTAGTTGTAACGCAGTCTAGTTAGAATTATATGCTCAAATTGTTTGTGAATAGAGTTAAAACTGCAATATCCAATTAGAATAGGATACAATAATTTAAGTGAAGTCCCGTGTCCCCAAGTGGGGTAAGGGGCAGATGCATTATGCATACATCTGTTTCACTGATCGATTTTTTCTTTAGGGACAAGTAAGTGATCAGCCTTCTGTGTCCTGCCAAACCGAGACTTTTTTTCGTCTCCACCGGGAATCAAACCCAGGATCCCTCGGTTCTACGCTCACGCGTCAACCACTGTACCAAGGAGGCGGTCAGAGTAATTTAAAATGTACCTTTATTCTTATAATGAAGGAGTAAAAAAATATCTTCGATTAGGAACGATGGTGACTATATACACCATAACCACAAAAATATTTTTTTAGGTACTAACCTATCACTAAAATAATATTTTTTTAGAATATAAATATTCTTTTTTAAAAAGATCCAAAGATCCACCACGTTTTATTTTGTCTGAGAAAAATGCTAGAAATCTAGGCCCCGAGGAGCTTTTAACTTGATACTTTATATTATATACGTAGGTATATGTTTAAGAACGAGGAAAATAATTTCCTTCACCTATGTGTTTGAAGCTTCGTGTCAAAAAGGACACTGATCCTCGAAGCCTTCTACGATGCGGAAAGAAAACTGGAACACATATTATGAAAACTGATGTTAAATGACACATTATTATAAGATAATTTTGTTGAGTTTCTAATCCTGAATCACGTAATTTAAGATGATGCGTAAATAGATCACAAACGCAGGGACTACTTAATTATAATTAAGAAGCAGTAAGTGACAAACCACAAAAAGCAATCCGCGTCTTAAAAGACATTTCATTTGTCACCATTTTAAGAATTAGGATAATAAAGTCGAACTTTTCTTGCACTCAGCTAAGACGTTGCAAGAAAATATGAATATTCATTTAATACAATTTTTCTGAAAGACTCAAGGCGACGATTCGAAGTAAATGTATTCAGAAGTATTTAGGGCGACTGTTTTTCAACAATTTCAGTCACAGCTTTTTCTAAGTGACTTCGAATGATACTACTAGCACTTGAATTGAAACTGAGAGAGGAATTTTAAAGGGAATTCGTTTATTTTTTATTTCTTAACTATCGTCTTTTACAGAGAGATGTAAAGTCAGTTTTCTTACATTTTCTTATGGAAATTTTCTAAGAAAATGAATATTATACTATACTTTAAAGAATTAAAAATGAAGAAAAATTGTATAAATTTATAAATGCCATAAAACCAAAAATATAAATTCGAAGAAAAATTGTTCAAATTGTTTTGAACAATTTTTCAAAGTAATAAAATATGAGCTCATTCAATAAGGATTGTTTGTCAAAGTAACATGCTTGAAACGTGGGCTATAATATGGGCGTTTTATACTTACTTTAGATGTTTACTCTGTAACAAAATAAACAGAAACCTACGTGTTTGTCCATACTGAAATCTTCCACGGCACTTCAATAGAGTATGATCGATTTTTATCTTAATATTCTGCAGAGTATAATGAGCCTCGTTTACATTCTATAGAATAAAAATATCGTGATAATATGAAAGAATCGTAACCTTTCTACATCATCACTACATAGTATAAAACAAAGTCGCTTTCTCTGTCCCTATGTCCCTATGTCCCTATGTCCCTTTGTACGCTTAAATCTTTGAAACTACGCAACGGATTTTGATGCGGTTTTTTTTAATAGATAGAGTGATTCAAGAGGAAGGTTTATATGTATAATAACATCCATTAAATAGTGGAGAAGTACTGTTATTTTTGAGGTTTCTAATGTGATGTCGTAAATAATTACATTTTTTCCACTTACATTGCAAACGCAGGCTGAACCCTACGAGTTTTATCAAAATAATGTACTAAGTATTATACACATTGAAAAGGTCTACAGAAAAGTCCGTGATGGTATATGTCTATCTCTTATGGATAACCCACAATAACTTTTTTTTGTCATTTACTTTTTACGACAAATAATGGCTAATTTTCGAAGCGACTTTAACCAATACAGCATTAATCCTTAACCAATTAAATACCTTGAATACATTGTTCATTTAATATAGATCTATATGGCCCTTTACACCGTATGATTTAAGTGAATATTTTCGAAGATATTACAGATTTAAAAATTGCGGGACGTAGCGTTTGCGGCGGTACCGGCCGGCCGCCCGGCTATATATTTTATACCCGTGCGAAGCCGGAGCGGGCCGCTATGTTTTTATATACAACGTTCACAGTTTTTCTGTAGTGTATTTAGTATCAGCATTGCACCCGTGCGAAGCCGGGGCGGGTCGCTAGTACAAGTATAAGATACAATTACCTATTATTTTCACATAGTATCTACAGTAGCTGGACTTTGCCTCAAGCCTTTTCGGCATCTTTTGTAGCGGACGAACTTTTAGGTGCAAACTTTTAGGTGTTTCTACGCTTGACTTCATATATTTAAAATCAACAAGGGAATAATGTCACATTTAATTCTGTGAACTTTTTTAAATATAAATATACTTAACCATAAATTTTTCGTAATTAAAATGCTACTTTTATGAAGGAAAACAAAGATTTACTTAGTCATTTATAATATTGGTTTGGATAGGTATCATACGAACTTTATATTTGCTTACGTATTGTCAAATTTGCATGTATATTGGCTCTCATTTGAAGCTTGGAAGTGAGTAAGATATATATCTATACCCGTAATAACATCACGGATGTCAAACTTTGAATACGTCTATTTGTCTGTTTGTTACTCGCTACCTCGTAAACCGCTACGTTCACAAGCTAAAATTACAATGGTGAATACATAAATAAAAGCTAAATTGACAGTATATTATTCATTGACGTGACAACGTCTTATAATTCGATAGAGCCGGCTGCACGCACGAAAAAATATGACTCATGCGGCGTTACCTCGCTCTGAGGCGTTCCATAGGCTTGAAGTGCAAGCGAGAGCGCGGAACGAGCGACAAAGAAGCACAATCAGACGTTGTCACGTTCAACTATCGTCAGTAAACCGACTTTACAGACAACCAATTTTTTTTTAACACTTTATGGTGCTGTCAACATAACAAACTAATACCAAAACATGGCGACCTTATAACTTTCAAGTAATCTCTTCCAGGCAACCAACAGAATGCGTGAAAACAATATTATTAAAGAGCTAGGTAAAAAAGTTACGGTACTAATAAAACAGCAGTTTTCATTTTTATTTTTCTTTATTGGAAATCACACAGAGACACAGACAGAAATATATAAAAAAAATCTTATTTACTAAAAAATTCTATCCTACTAAACTTATTAATTAATATTACAAATGCGAAAGTTTGTGAGGATGAATGTATGTTTGTTACTATTTCACGCAAATACTACTAAACTGATTACAATGAAATTTAGCACACATATAGAGGGTAACTTGGATTAACACATAGGATAGGTTTTATCTCGGAAATCCCACTGGAACGGGAACTATACGGGTTATTCTTTGTAAAAGCGGGCGAATCCGCCGGCGGAAAGATAGTTAAATATAAATACTAATGTTGCTAATAATATTATAATAATCACTTTACATTATGTTTACGCTACGCTCGCTACGATATACTACGCTGAAAAAACGCACTTAAAAAGGTGCTATGGGCATATAGGCATATTTATGTAAACGTTAATTGCACAGATTCAAACAAACCCTTTGAAAGGCTCCACTAGAAATTTTTACCTCATGATCGCGGGCAAAGTTTTAATTATTAATGCAAAGGGTGAAATGTTAATAGTTTTGGTCCCTCGGCAAGTTGGAATTTGTTGTTTTAAATCGCTTACGGAACCCACTGTTGGTTTTGTGTGAAATTATAACGAATGCTAAATGGTTTTTATTTGTGTTACACTGTTGGGTGTGGTTTGGCAGTTTGATGGGGGATTTAATTATCGTTTATGTAATAGTTAGAGTTATAATAAATGGGTGAAAGTCATGTTCATTGTTTAAAATACATATTATCATATTGATAGAGACATTTCCGCAATATGAACATTTCATGTATGTTTCACTGATGGTTTTTTATGAGCAAAGGTATAATAATGTTACGTTTAGTATATTCTGATCTTACAAACTTTTTTACAATCACTGAGAATGAAACCTAGTACCTAAATGAAAAACGTATAAATGATGGCTAATGGCTATTTCCATGATATCTGTATCATTGAGGGAAATAAAATTTAGTACTTTCTCAAAACCTATATTTTATCCATTTTCTCATTACTATGATGACTATTAAAAATTAACGATCAATCGTCTTTTAACAATTACGAATTTAAATATTTTTTTCAGTTCTATAAGATATTAACTATTAAAAACGCAGACAAAATAGCGGACAGCCGCTAGTATTCCTTAGGCTTCTAATTAAAAGTTTAGTCAGTACTTGTTTCTTGTTAATTTGTAATTAAAAAAGGACTCTATGTAGGTACTTAAAACTTATTACACTTTTTCTCCAGCGAGTTTTCAGTTTCAGTTTATGACGTGGTGTAAACAGCTCTATATAAATATTGTAATATTAGTATAGCAAGTGTTGGAAACCTTTTTCTTATATTAATTAATACAATTCCTAGAAAATCCATACTAATATTATAAATGCGAAAGTAACTCTGTCTGTCTGTCTGTTACTCAATCACGCCTTAACTACTGAACCAATTTGCATGAAATTTGGTATAGAGATATTTTGATACCCGAGAAAGGACATAGGCTACTTTTCACCCCGGGAAATATGATAGGTTTTATCCCGGATATCCCACGGGAACGGGAACTATGCGGGTTTTTCTTTGACTGCTCGGGCGAAGCTGCGGGTGGAAAGCTAGTATCACATAAATTGAAAAACACAATAGTCGGTCTACGTCGTTTGGTCAGTTCGTAAATTGAATCGCAACATATTCGAAAAGCTCCATTGGCCGAATAAATGAGATGCTTTATTAGTAATCGAACGAAACAAAAGATAAAGATTAATATTTATCATAGATACAAAAATAATCAATAGTGTCAAAGAGACAGATTTCCTTTCAAGTTTTTAATTTTATTTGCACATTATATTTTTTCTTTATGTAGAGGTTTCCAAAGGTTGGTTACACCTTACAGGCGTTAGTTGCTACAATTTATCACAATATCTTAAGCTATTTGAATCCTAGCCTGTCATACATATTAGTATTAACGACCTGCTATGATAATTCTTCGCGAAAAGCTTCGGTATTAAACGTATCTCTAGCATTATAATAGGTATATTTAATACATATATGAACAATACTAGAGGAGACGTAACGTTATATTATATTCCGTATATATTTTATGAGTTGATTAGTACAAAATACTTAATACTACTACATAATGTGTACTACATTAATCTATGGAGAAACTGTTGGATTTAGAAGTATGTTATTTTGTAGAAAAAGATCGAATCTGTGATGGGAAGTACAATAACAATTTAATGAAAATTCTCATTTAAATGAATTATAGTATAGTGTATAAATCCGCCTTATAGTCACATTCTTTATATCTATGTCTCTGTGTTCTAAAAAAAAAAGAAAAAAACTTCAATGTTCTCAAAATAGTAGAGCAAGCTATTATTTGAATGTATGTTATCTATGTATTTAGATCTGTAGACAATTTAGCGCGCGTGTTAGAACAAAAACTGTCCTAAAATCAACAAATCTTTCTAATTATCTAGAACATAAAGTCCCTCGGAATGGGCTATAAAATAAACAATTATTACGGGCAACCCTTGTTCAAGTAATCCTATGAAACCTTTAATGTTTTAAGTAATTTATTGCCAGGATATTTGATCCTGATGTCAGCAATATTCCCGAATTGTTACTTCATTTATTTAAGCCAATGGCTTCTTAATATTCTTCGTTTAATTGGAATGTTTAGTTTGTGTTTGTGTAAATAATTTGTTTGTTTAATTAGAGATATTTCATTTGGTGAATGTTGGACGGTTTGGACATCGAGAGGGGTCCATACACAAGTTTTAAGAGGAATTTGTTGGATTGTTATTACACTTAATGAGCAGAGATCAAAAAGCGAAGGAATTTTTCTGTAGTTAAATAAGCTTAAGTTACTATCTATAACATCAGTTGTCACGAATTCTGTCAAAATTGTTGGAGCCGTTTAAAGTGTAACCACAGTTAAACTACAGTAACCTCGATTTATATTTTGTATACACATCACCATGAGCTTAGTTCGTTCTTTTCGAGATTTATTGAGCTTTGCCTGTTGAATGCGCTGAGAAGACTATCTGAAAGAATAGTCAGTACTAATAAGAAACAATTTAGACACAATAAACAGCCATTAACTTCGCTCTATAAAAGCGCCATATCTCGTTTCATAAAACAATACCAGCTTTCACCGAAGATATTTGGACTCAACCAATACTTGCTAAAAGCTAGCGAACCGTGCAAGCATGCTTGTTGAACAAAAGACATGCCTAATGGCTCTGCACCAAGCCTGCACAGTTTAATCGATATGGGCTAATGTATCCAGTATATGGGCCCTATTCACTATGGGCAGCGTTGGGCGAGTAGAGGCAATCA
>CAJQZM010039114.1:47851-73750 GCA_907164665.1 Colias nastes | reverse complement strand
ACTCACATTATTTTTTTGATCTGCTAAAAATGCTCTGCTAAGTTCACGGACATATATTATTCGTGTGGATTAGAAAAGAGCACTTAACAATGAAATGTTTTAAATAAAAAGTAATCTAGGAGATTTGTATATATTATACATTCATTTATACTCCAACACGCTTTTCGTAAATTATTGTAAATATGAATATTTATATTTGTTTTAATCAGCGAGTTATTAATTTTGTACGTATCGTAAGTAACTCGACTGATATTACATAAATAATAATCAATGTTACACGAAAATTTTTGTCTGTAATTAGTGATCGTGTTCAAGTCAAAAGAGATTTTTATTAAATAAACATTAAAAATCAATTTGTTTTGTTTTAATTGTTACCTGTATTCACGCATCATATAATATAAGATATACATATATACATATTACATACATCCTGAAATACATATCTTTTTCAAGTAACTACTTCGCCTGTGCAATATTTTCAGAGATCTTACTAAGAAAATGTGTGACATACAGCTATAGTACAAAGCTTTATAGCTCTTCGTACTCCTTAAATAATAAAAGAGAGTAGGTACCTACGTATAAAATTTAGAACGTCAAAAGTTTAATCCAAAAATTAAAGAATAAATTAAATAAAGTAAATCCTTCATCAAAACTTCGTATAATGAGAATTTCCAAATTAAAATGGGATGTATTAAAGTATTAATTTAACTTGATATCTGAAGTCGATTCACAGAAAAGAGGCCGGCTAACAAGCTGAAACCATTTTTCAAACCGACCTTTATATGTCTGATTTCAATTTAGATTTTGACTTTATTATAATTAGAATAAATTTTATTCGAATTTTTTGTTATATATTCATCAGTCGTACTGACAAATTCTATATGGTTATAAAGCAAATTGTATAAATTGTAAACCAGCATTATCAAATTGAAAAACCCAGGACAGTTTAGTTTATTTCTTTAATGAATAAATTCAAAAACTACAAACCGATTTTACAAATTCTTCTTCTCTCTGAAATCTGCATTTTTCCCAGGTCAATCTTCGAAGCAGTCGAGACAAGCAGCTAATACAAAATATATTCTATTGTATTTTCATAATTTTCGACTCGATAGAAAATCAATCAAGAAATATGCAAATACTACCCAGTGAAATAGAAAATAGCTGAAAATATTTGTTCTTCTAAAATAAGTCCCTCAGAGTTGATGCTAATATAATCCCGGTGCATGAGTCGAAGTTATTGTTACTAATAATTTTAATAATTATTTTTAACGAAAACCTAAACGGCCTTAAGATTTTCGAAACTAGAAAAAGTTGAAATGCTTCCAAATAAATAAAAAAACATCAAAATCGGTTCACCCAGTAAAAAGTCTGAGGTGACAAACAAAAAAAAATACAATTTTGAACCTCTTCCTTTTTTTGTAGTCGTATGAAAATTTCATGAATCAAGCCTTAATTTATCACAAAACACAGGCTGAATGTTCATGACGTAAGAGTCAAAGAGGTTGAATATCATCAAAGGAAAAAACATCAAAATGAATTGCTTTGTGAATGAAGTGTCTCAGAATAAAAATATACAAAATGTTTTATTAATCATACAAATTTTCCCGCTCTACGAAAAATACATGTATTCTAGGTAAATGGCATTTCCTTATATTATAATTTTTATGTGACAGGAAAATGATTTAGTGCTTTTAATTTAGTTAATTATTATTAAGAGGACTTACGCTTCTGAAAATTAAGCATTTATATTTCTATAGACAAAATTTTATCGCAGAAATTACTCGCTATAGTATATTTTTAAACTAGATAATTAATCGCTGTTAATAATGAAGGCTAATTTTAGCCTAGAGCTTTAAGCAAGCGAGCGAGCTCAATACTTTGATAAAAGTAGTTTATATTTTAATCAATGTCGTAATATCATAAAAATTTTGAGAATACGTTTTATTCTTAATTTTCTTGTTTGTAATATAACTTATAGCCTACGTAGAAATAATATTCTTAAAGTGGATTGGTGGAAACATGTCTAAAACAGGCAAAAAGAAGAATGAATGAATGAATGAATGAATGAATGTATTTATTGCCACAATCATTTTGGATACAAAAAACTTAAAATCTACTTAACCTAATAACAAAATTGAGAAAAATAAAAAAAATAAGAAAAGAAAAAAAGTGTTTTTGTGGCAAAAGGCACAGACTCAGCTATGCTGTTTGACTCCAGAGAGTACTACAGCGCTGGTTTTCAGTCTGGCCTTAAAGAGTTGAGGTTCGCCGCCAACAATCTGCCTACGTACTTACCTACTATATTCTTATATATAATTATATTATATTATACATATAGAAAAGGCACCTTAGATATTCATAATTTTATGCTTGCGAATTACGAAAACTTTTGTCAAATCATTTACCAATAATTGTCGCAGGAATCAGTAAACATACATCGAACATAGAATAGTCTATTTTTTATATCGATTGAACACCATATATATCATATCTATTATAGTTTATATCAAAATGGATAACTTAGCCTAATATGATAACTGGGCAGTTACAAGTAGGTATTTAGTTGACCGACCTATGCTCTATAAAGCTATATAAAACTCACATTTTTATACTATATTCTCCACATCATACAATATGCAAGCTGTATGCTTTGGAAATAAATTGAAAACAAGTCAACTATACATATTTGTTGTAGTCAGTATAGATAACCAATATAGCCAAGTATATTAACCATTAGGTATATATTATATAATCAGTTGATAAACACCGTAGACAGATCTTAAGCGTTATACATAACGTTGCCGGTTAAACTAGGCGTCGATAATATAAATTAATATCAATCAATCTTATCTAACGATTAACCTGTTACTAACGATGATGGCTATTTGCATATCTATCACAGGATAGACCGCATTCCAGCAATATTGCTTTCAATTTGTTATAGTTTGTTTGTGTTTAATGAACAAGTTTATAATTAGCTGCTGCAAATGTGTGGAACACTAAAAAATATTAGGAGAGAAGTTACTCGCAAGTTTTGGCTACATGAACGTGGTCCTAAAGAAATTAAACTCATGAATATTAACAGTCAATGTTAACTCTGATTGGAGCTTTCAAATTATAGAGAACTGAAATATAAAAAATTTAAACTTTTTTTTTCATTTATTTGATATAGTTACTTCTTTGTTGAGAATTCAAATAGTTTCAAATTCTTTTGTATTGTCTTTGTCTGACGAATATACTAGTCATCAGAAACTTATCATCATCAGCCCATATACGTTCCCACTGCTGGGACACGGGCCTCCTATGAGGGTACAGGCCATAATCCACCACGCTGGCCAAGTGCGGGTTGGCGGATGACACATGTCGTCGAACTTTTTGATTCTTCGACATGTCGGTTTCCTCACGATGTTTTCCTTCACCGTTCGAGCAGTGGTGATGTTACAACATGCGCAGATAAATTGAAAAATCAATTTATTTCCTGCGCGCTCGCCTGGTCTCGAACCCCGGACTTATCGATTCGAAGTCTGAGGTCTCACCACTGAGCCACCACTGCCACACAGAAACTTATAAGTATTAATATTAATTGTATACAATACATACCTAACATTATTTCGTTAAAAATAGTATTTTCGTTTTATAATAAATATTGAAATCTAGTGACACCTACTAATCCATATTCAGACAAGCAAATAGAAGATAATAATAGATACAACTGCTGGTCACTTGAATGGCTCAATTTTGGACAAGGATATTCCAAAGCCTTAATAAATACTACCATTATTATAAACCTATTTAACTAATAAAATATAAAGATGATTTAGCTCCTCGTGTTTTCTCTTTGTAACATGAAATTTAATGTTATTAGCAAACAAAATTATTTATTTTATTTATTTATCAATTTAATATACCACACCAAGTAATATTTACAATTATACAAAGGTACATCAAAAGGTAGGTACATAAGGCGGCCTTATCGCTTACTAGCGATCTCTTCCAGACTGCCCAAGGTAAGAGATAAAGAAGAAACGTACATGTTACGCGGGTGGCTGATATAATAAATAAAATAATAATATAGATTATAGAAGATAGAATACATAAAATATATAAATTAATAATAGGAAAGGATAAAATACATAAAATTAAGTAGAAGGATATGCTAAATTGGAGAGGTGCTTATATAAAAGAGTTTTAAAAGATTTTATAGAGGAAGCTCGTCTAACATCCACAGGCAGAGAATTCCACAGTCTGATAGCGGTTACAACAAATGAGTTACCAAGGAAGGAAGTATGGTGAGAAGGAAAGCTAAGGAGAAGTTTATCGGCGGAAGGAAGAGTGTAGGAACCTGAATCTAAGAATAATTTAAATTGATTTTTAAGATAGGAAGGATAATTGGGATTAAAGAGGATGGAATATAACAACTTCAATGCATTTGCATTCCGGCGAAGTCTTGACTTGAGTTTTTTGCGAAACTGGGAAACGTGATCGTATTTGCGTAATCCGTAAACAAAACGAATGCAGAAATTTTGGAGACGCTCAAGTGTATTCAATTGCTCTTCGCTAAGATCAGTGGTACAGGCGTCAGCGTAGTCAAGGAGTGGAAGGAGAAGGGATTTGGCTAACGTAATTTTGGTAGAAATCGGTAAGAAATGCCGTAAACGTCTCAAGGAACTTGCCGCAGCGTAAAGTTTACGACTTGTTTCCTTTAAGTGGTACGACCAAGACATGGTCG
This sequence comes from Colias nastes, assembly GCA_907164665.1. Lineage (NCBI taxonomy): Eukaryota > Metazoa > Arthropoda > Insecta > Lepidoptera > Pieridae > Colias > Colias nastes. The sequence continues at coordinate 69,021 of CAJQZM010039114.1, read as the reverse complement.
TGTCAAAGTGAACCCCTAGATTTTTGACATTATTTTTAAATTCGATTATGGAGCCATCTATATAAACTTTAGGGATGTATGCCCAGTCAATGCGCGAAATTAAATGGGAGCTACCAATTACAATAACTTGACTCTTGCTAGGGTTAATTTTTAGACCATACCTACGACTCCAAGTCGAAATTCTTTCCAAATCGGTATTAGTAGTTAAGAGTGCAGAAGATAAGTTCTCAAGGGTTGACTGGGAATATATCTGGAGATCGTCAGCATACATGTGATAGAGAGAAGATAGATTCTTGGTTATTGAATTTATAAATATAGCAAATAGGAGAGGGGACAAAACGCCACCTTGCGGAACACCTGCGACAACATCACACGAGGACGATGATTCCTCCTCCAATAATACATGCTGTCGGCGACCGTGCAAGTAACTATGAAACCAATCAACCACTGTAGGAGATATGTTAATAGAATGGAGCAGTTGTAACAGTATGTCGAAATCGACGGTGTTAAAGGCGTTACTAAAATCCAGGAGAGTAAGTACTGTCAACTGCTTCTTTTCCATTCCATTACGTATGTCGTCCGTGACTTTAACAAGTGCAGTAGTCGTACTATGACCTGGACGGAAACCGGATTGGAATGGACTGAGGATATTATTTTTATAAAGAAAGGAACTAAGCTGTTGGTGAATAAGGCGTTCAAGGACTTTGGAGAGGAAAGGCAGAATGGAAATTGGACGGAAATCTGAAAAGGAAGCTGGATTAGTTTTCTTCGGGAGAGGAATAATTTTAGCATCTTTCCAAATGTCAGGAAATATGCTGGAAGAGATGGAAACGTTCAGGATGTGGGTTATGACGGGGGCGATTATGTCAAGGATGGGGACGATCATATTACGACTAACTGAGTCACTACCGACGGCGTTGGATGAAATGGACAGGATATTCTTCTTAACACCACTAACAGTGAATTGATTAAAAAAGAACGGTGGGTGAGTAGGAGTTGCAGTTGATGAAAGATATTGGAGCGTTGATCTTTTTTGATCAGGACAGAGATGGGAAGATGATGCAAAATGCTTATTAAGCAATTCAATATTAATATTAGGTGGTATATTGTTTGATTGTGATTTACCAACTCCTAATGTCTTTAAAAATTTCCATATTTTACATGTGTCGCCGTTCTCGACGGAATTATGGATATGGCGTCTTTGTGCATCTCTACACAATGTATTGCAACGATTCCGGATATTTCTGTACTTCTCCCGTGCAAAATCGGTTTTAGCGGCTTTGAGCTTGGCTTTAGCATTGTTCTTTTTATTCAATAATGTTTTTAATTCTGGAGTAAGCCAGGGCGCCGGAAGGTGCTTAACTTTTATCCGCCTAATCGGGGCGTGCTTATCATAAACCTGTAAAAGAAAGCTATTAAATAAGGTAATTTTGTCATTTATGGTACAGGCTTCATACACCATATCCCAATTGATAATTGCTGCATCGTTTAACAACTTTTCTAAATCGATACCACCAAAATTACGCCGCAGGATGTAGGTAGGCTTAAGGCTTTGGGAGGACGTAGATTGTAGGATAAATGGATAAGGTCGTGGTTAGAAAACGCATCGGCTGCACACTGACCATAGCTAGAAACTAAATTACGATTAGAAACTATCATAAGGTCCAGGAGTGAAGGATTGCAGTTGGGATTAAAATGTGTTGGGTTCAAGGGTAAGGTGTGAAGGTCAAAGGAATCAAGAAGAGAAAGTAACTTTTTGCTGCGGGAGTCATCCTTTAGCAGACAGGTATTAAAATCACCCATCAGTATAACGTGTTGGTAAAGGGGGACAAATTGGTCAAGGAGGACTTGAAAGGAAGGAAAGTATTTAACGGACAACGAAGGACTATAAAATACTCCTAGAAGTATTTTAGTGTTGGATAGAAGGATTTCAATAAGGAGGTGCTCTGCTGCATCAGAAGGAGGGGGCTGAGTGCATGCGCTTATTAACGAGTACGGTATATGAGAGCGTAAGTATATCGCTACTCCTCCCCCGGTCCTGCCGATACGGTCATTGCGGATGAGTTGGAAATCGGGAAGAGAGAAATTAGAGGAGGGGAGGGACGGCTTGAGCCAGGAAATTAGGATAGCGTGAATATTTTTGGAACTAAATGAGGAGAGCATATCAGGATAATGAGCCGGAATGCTTTGGGCATTAATATGAAGTACATTGAATGTTTTTCTAGAGTTATGGAAAATGGTGGAAAGAGTAAAGTCTAAGGGAGGAGAGGAAGCACTATGAAAGGAGTCACTATCAGACGAAGTCGAGGAATTATTGCTCTCAACGAAACTGTTACTAATGATAGACATAATATAAACTAAAAACAAAAACGGTATATAGATATAAATTAAATACAAACAATAAACTAAAATAAATTATATACGATACCTATATAAAGTAATATTAAACCTATTTAAAATAATACAAATTATACAGTATTATAGATATAAATATATAATTAAAAAAAATATATATATATTATAGTTCTATATATATATATATATATATATATATTATGTATAAAGACAATAAAAACAACAACAAATATAATGTTAAGATTTAGATCAAAAATACGGTCAATAAATTACTTTATCCCGTACCTTCGGCGTGCTAATTTTACACTTACACATTACAACATTATTATTTAGTATACATATTCAATTGAATTAAATTAAAATACAAAGATATGTTTCACAAGTAAGAAGAAAATAAGTATAAGTAAAAGTAAACATGAACGAAATTATAATAATAGAACATTTTGTTTATGAATCGATTATTCACAATCGACGGATGAAATTTATGGACGACAATTTGTACACATTCATACATTCAAACCTGGTAATACCGATGCGATGTGCTATAGTAGGTATAGTTATGTACGTTGTTTACAAGTTAATTTGCACAGTTGAATAACGAGAACGTACTAACCTGTGGTACTAACATTTTATCAAAGTGAATAATACTATATAGTTCCTGATTATAAAAATATTTAATACCTATAAAAAGATTACTTTACGGTTTCAGGGTAATAACTATTATTTTACTGAGGTAATAATTGAACTTGAACCAGTTAAGAGATTCTAGTTATTAGAAACATATCAATTAACATCCCTCGAAATTAACATTATTTTAACCAAAACTCCCAATTAAGTACGTAATAATTTTCCAGGCGTTCGTATTTTGTAGATCGACTCATCCTCGAGTTAATTTAGATTAGACACTCAAATGAAATTACGATAATATCGCAAACTAAACTTTGTGAACAAGTCTTTACAAATTATTTATAAGTATATTAATTATTTTATCGAAGGAATTATGTTTATTTCATACACATTCCATTTTTTATGTGTGACCGTTTATACTCGGATTCGATAGAATACTTAATAATCATTTATGAATATTAAACAAATACTAGATAATATTTTGAAACTCTGTACTACTTTTATAACACGGCGATAACATTATTGAATATTTTTACCCAAAATCATTTATGTCAAAACTGTCGAACAGGAAAACTTTACGCTTACAAAACTGCGAGCATTGACCTTAATTCAATTAAGTATATTAAAAAAGTGTCCCTATACATTCGACCATCTATTGATTTGGCTTTATAACCATTCAATCACTGAAAAAGACAAGTACATCACGCTTCGTCATCAACGGAAGACACTTTAGCGCTGGCCGCGTTTTATTTTCTGGCAAATAAAGGTGCAGCTCGGTTTATAGTGCCAAAGCTTTCATGTTTGTGCTGATGAATAGACGACCTAAAATACACCACAATGCCTACAATGGGGATAAAATTTCTCCCTCTGAAAGGGGATCGGAAAGAGGTCCTTTGTACCTTCGACTGGCTTAATTGTTTAATTACCAATAAAAATAAAAATCGAAGCTATTCAGCCGAGAATTCGATGAATGTACAGCTGCTTTATGTACAAAGGAATATTTGCAAGCTTAAAAGTAGCCTATCAAGGTTAAATTGGCTGTGTTTTAGATTTGAACGTGCATACCAAATACGGGCTTCGGAAAATGCGACTTTTATTGTATTTGTAATTTAATTTATTATACGTTGTAAGACTTGCATTTATTACTGTAACTTTAAATGATAAAGAGAACAAAGGTTTGTGCCAATACTAGTACTAGAGGTCTAGTTTCTACCTACCCCTGTTTCGATTTTTCTCTTTGCATCGTAATACATTGTAATTAGTCCTCCCTAATACTCCAAACGATATAGACAAGCGCCTGCAAATAAAAATACGAAACGAAAGAGTAAACAAAATGTCCCCAATTATTCATCATAAGCCCGTACGACACAAACAATTCATATTACTTTTTCATCTTCCGACCTGTGCTCATCGTTGGGATTTATTTGACACGCGCATACCTCACTTCACAAAGGAAATTCCTACAATTGTGATCGGCTTTAATCTGTTATTCGTTCCCATCAGAGCGGTCTCTGTGTCGTCCAATTAATATCAATATAGCGCGCACGGATTGTAGCATAACGTGGTGGGATAGGGTGTGTCGGTGGATGATGCTAGGCGATAGCTAGTTTTTAGTAGGCATTATGGTGTACTGTTTGCTACAAAACCATATAATATGTAATATGTAATAGACAATTTTATATTCTCAAACAATATGCTCTATTGGTATACCGAAAATAAATGCAAATTAAGGTTCTACGATGAAAACGAAGGTTAAAGTTTGTCATTGTGATATGTGTGTTAGGCAGTAATAAGAAAAGTATTAAGGAATGAATGTTTTTTCTGCACGTTTGTTACCATATCTAATTTTGAACAAAAAAGTGACATAAATGATAAAATAGCAGACATATTAGTACGAAAACTAACATACCTACATAAAGTTGGTAATTGATGACTCACTAAATCACAAACAAGATGTAGGTAAGTCGCGATAACTTACAGTAAAATGTCCAATATTGGAGCTTTTTAAGTGTGACATATTATCGCTATGTCTATGTGATACTAGCTTTATACCTTGGATCGCATTGTTTGAACTATTCAAACGAATAGCGAATGTTCAATAAATTAAGAGTCAAATATGTGGCGGTCTCTGTGGATTGACGTACAGACAGTGCATCATATTGTATGTATATTAACCGATATTGAATAACTAGAACTGTTTGATTAAGCTTTATGCAGACGCCCTGTTATTGGAAATTTGCTAATTAATTATTTCATTTATTTTATATTGTAACAATTTGACCGCTGGTTTTGTGTTTGGAGTTTCATATTTATTAATATTATTAATTGTGACTAAATCTATGATTTGTATAATTAAAACCGCGCTTTGAGTACAAAAGTCAATTTAATTGCAGCCGATTTTACGTTTTACTCACGTACAATGAATTTATGTGAATACATAATATCGAAAATAATATACTATGTGAAAAAGGCTTCTATCTTTCAAAAAAAGCATATATAAGTTACAATCGTAATGACAAAAATAAGAAGGTATTTTTGTCATTATGTACTAGTGGATGTAATAAATAGATAATAAACAATAATTTTATTTTCCAAAATAACCTACCTTTATGTGTGTTTATGTACTATCAATAAGACCTTATAATTTGGCTAATAGTACAAGGTGCGTTTCATAAAAAAAATGATTTACAGAGAAAAAAATAAAGAACATTTTCTTCCAAAAAATATCAGTATGTTTCACAAACTCTTCCAAAAAATGAAACACATTCAAGTAAAATGTTAATTGCGCTAAACAAAAGTTTATTCAAGCATAATTCGTTCCTCGAGGAAAAATACCGTATAAAATTAAGACAAGGAAGGAAGGCTTGTTCGGAACGAGGTAAATATAAACACAAGAGATTAATAAACAGACAACAGCTTCTGGGCATTAGCATAAGCCGACGGGGGCTGTCCGAAAACCACGAAACAAAATTAATACAACCACCATACCTATGGCTATGTATTATATAATTATAATAATAATGAACGGGCTTGTAACAATAAACGCTACAGGCATTTGTTCTTGTTATTGAATTTTCCTTCTATTAGTTAGCTTGGGCGTGTTTTAATAGGATGTGTTGGAACTTAAATTGGATTTTGTTCATCTTCTCCATCAGAGCTCGGTCAGCATATTAAATTTATTCAAAAGTAGCTCACGCCCGCGACTTGGTAACACAAAAATATATACTTGTTGTTGTATGGGATTAATTAAATTTTGCGACGACCGTTTTTACATTTTTTGACAAAATAGCTTATTTAAAAAAGAAGCTACTTTTTTCAAATATGTTATGTTCAATCCGTTTAAATTTTTAGAGGTTCAGTTGCAGAACAAAGGACAGCTTCTATAACTCAAAAAAGCTAATTAACAAAAATGAAATTTGAAGATTCTTCCTGATAAAAATATTACTATAATAGTGGTGGTGGAGTAAGTTTGAACCCTTGTTCGTACCTCGAGTGGCAAACGAGTTGATGATGATCATTGAGTGGGAACAACCCTTAGGGCTCTGCCAGGAGGTAAAGAGTACTTTAGAAATGAGTATTCCAAGCACATCTTATTAGCCCTGTCAAAATATCCAGTTAACAAATAAATAAAAATCCTTTGTTTCCAGATTCAGCAATCGTATTGAGTTTTAGACATTTTTTGAAGAAAACCTATTGAAATGTTTAGCAAAACTTCATTATTTTTCTTTGAAACAGAATTCGGTCCAGTTTAAAGTTTGAGCCGAGTTTAGATGTGCCTTGATTATAGCGGGCTTAAATTCAAGACGTAATCTGATATTTCAAATTAAGGTACCTTGATGTTTTGTTCTTTACATTATGTATGTAGGATTTATACGGATTAATACACACAATATAAAGACTATGATTAGGTTTTTCTACCATGTTAACCGCCAATTTTTTAGTATATTAGGTATGTTTCAATGTAATACCTAGTTAACTTTATAGAACAGTGACTGTATACATATAGATATTATAGTCGTTTACCTTTTATTATCTTGAAATCAAACCAAAATATACAAACATTTTCGCGAAGTTTCATGGATTTAATAATATTAAGATACAATTTAGAAGTAGGACAACAAACTTGAGTAAAAGTCAGTATTGTAGTTTGAAGAAAGAGAAAGGCAATGCTATATTAAATTTTAATTATACAGAATACTCCACTGTACTATTAACTATGTTTGTAATATTTTTGTAATCTGAATCGTTTTTTTTTTTATTTCTATATTTACATTTAAAAGAACTGGAATTAATATTTTATTTTAATGTAATATCTACTATTCTTTACAATTATTTTTAATCTGTTTAAAATTTGTAAAATAAAACAAACAGAAACGGTATTTACTAATTTAATGCACAGCTTTTCTTGATAATGGACGCGTTTCTAAAACTTCACTTATTTGTTTCTCAATGAATGAAAAATATCCGAGTTTAAAGGTTCTACTCTCGTATTAGGTTACGGTAATGCCTGAAAATTCTTTGCAAATACATTTCCAGTCTGAATTTTTCACTAAAGCAGAAGCCTCTTGAAATTTTCGGATAAAATACTAAGCCTTTGTTAATTGTTGCTCGTTATTTAGTCGCTTTATTTTGTTTCGTTTGTTTAACTTTTAACAATGTTTTGCACGTACAATTAAAAATTCATAAGCTTTTATTATTTGATTTTTTATTCTGTGGTGTGACCATTTTATTTATTTATTTATAATCTTGTGATATGTTATTTAAAAATAATTGTTGAATTTACGCGGATTTTATCGGGACGCGGTTATTTTCTTTGTATTGTTTTATACTTGAGTATAAGTAGATAATATTATATTTGCCACTATTTCAAGGGATTTAAACTTAATAAAATAAGAAATAAAATTTCGCGGAACAGAAAGGTAAGGCGTTAGCAATTTTTACCGTAAAATAATTAATACTTCTGAAACATGAATAAACAGTAAATAAAACGATCTAGTGACCTACTATCTTTTAAAAATTAACATGCTCTTCTCTTCGAAAAGTGCATTTATCGACAGACGAGTCCAATTCTGTCAATTTGCTTATACTTATCTTACCATTAGTAAACTTTACCAGAAACAAAACGCTCATTTTCTTGCACAAACGTCCTAACAATTTAAAGAAAATACTTTAATTTTACAGTCAAAACATAACAGCGAATGCAAATGGAAAACGGGGAATCACATATTAAAATCATGTTTCGCAACAACTAAGTATGAATGCACAAGTAATTTTGTAAAACATAATGGAAAAGTTTCGAAGGCGAGAACGGTCATGTTCTTAGTAACACAGTCACGTAATATGCTCTAATGAAAATTGTTTCATGACGACTGAATTCGGTCCTCTTTTAGGTTCAAGGCGTTTTGAATGATGAAGATAATCTTGTTATGGAGATACGATTGCGAATAAATTAGTGATGTATTTACGTGATTGATTTGGTCAATGGATGAATATTTAGTTGAATAATGTTCGCTCAATCGTGTATAATATTGTCTATTTTCATTAGATATCTTCTCTTTAGTCATTATGGCGTATTATATTTAATAAAAAATTGAGATCCATTCAATATTTTTAATTAAATTAAGAAAACATTCATATCCTAGCTCTTGCTCGCTTATTATGTTTTGTGCGTAAAATCTCATGAGTTGTTACAAACCATATATAAATCAAATTAGAAACCAATCTTGTGTTCAATATAGAGTAAAGTAATTAATGAAAGTCAAACAAAATAAATACTTTAATTTGTTCAAAAAATCTACTCTATCAACCGGTAATGCACAAACACTTACTCATATCTAATTAGGTTTCCCTCAAAAGTGCGTCGCTACTTAGTTACGTAAATACGCGATCAAGTATATTATATGACCTTTGATACAAGTCCTCAAATAAGCATACCACGTATATATGACCTTTTATATGAGTCCTCAAATGTGTATAGTGAAGAGCTATAAATCTAACCAACCGGGGCCAATTACTGTGAATATGTGCATTCAAACTAATTACGTAAAATTAACGTTTGTATACAGAAACTGGGGGTGCTAGAAATATGGCTCATTTATCACGACTTATGCAATCTATAATTATATTTGGAGAAATACACATTACAGAACATACTAAAAAGCGTTTTCAGGTTGGCATAAAATCCCAACTCATAAATGAAACTGACTCTGACTGTCTGTCTGTCTCATCTTCACGCGTAAACCACTGTATAGATTTTGATAAAATTTTAGAAAGCTAGTCTAGAATAACTGCTCAAAATGATTTCACCATTATTTTGCAGTAATAGAAATATGTTTGTGTGTGTGATCTTTGTAGATACATCCCACATGAGCAGTTCAACGTATATTGAAGAAATTGGCTCGGAAACAGCGTATATCCAGGATTAACGCAAAAGCTACTTATTATCTTGGGAAGTATTTCCAACTGTTTATAAACTTATACACAGGCATCCCGCGGAACGCTGCTAGCTGTAAATAAATAAACTATACAGTGCAAGAATGCTATATAAGTTACTCTTGTAAAAGCATAATTTGAAATATTTGAAACCAAACTTATTACTATAAATAAACACAACAATAAACAAGAAATAAGGAATCTAACTTATCCATTGTATATTATATTACGTACTAGCTTTCCACCCGCGGCTTCGCCGCTTTGTATAAAACCTAATAAATTATATACTAAAACCTCCTTCTATCATCTATTAAAAAAAATCGCATCCAAATCCGTTGCGACTTGCGTAGTTTTAAAGATTTAAGCATACATAGGGACGTAGGGACAGAGAAAGCGACTTTGTTTTATACTATAGGTAGGTATTATAATGATGATGTACACAATAAAAGTTTTTAATATAAAACGTACGGTATTTCTCTAGTTGTTAAAATGCGAAGAAAGTTAGCGTCGGTTCATTGTATTGGCATCCCGCTTTCCTTTCAGTATAACTCCATTTAGTTGTCATTTTGAATTATTCATGGTACAGTTTTTAGTGTTACATACTGATGCTTTTAGTTTAAACGTGAGATTTCTTCGTTGTCTATATTTGAGAAGAATTGTAAAATAATATGAAGGTTTGAAAGGTTAACTGTTGAATAGTTTTATTAACCTTAACAAAAATTGTAAATATAGTTTATATTTGTTTTATATAAATATAATTGGAATATAGTTAATTTTAACTAATTACATTACAAATAGAAGCATAATGATAGTGACATAATGATGACAATATTTTCATCTTCAGTTGATTTTTTGCTTCTAAGTACGGCATGTAAAATATAATTAATATATGATGATTAATAAATGTCAAGTTTAAACAAAAAAAACAGATCTAAATCTTACATTCGTGATTTTCCAGTAATATTAAAATTTGATTATACGCCTGAGCAACCTCTCAAGTGCAATCTTCAATAAGCTAATTGACCTTTATGCATGCAATGCATACAAAATGAGTACAATGGAATAGCTTATAATATACTACATAATATAAGGGCGCATTAATGCAGTTTTCAACCTATAATTAACTGAAGAGATATGTCGTTAATTATTATCGTTTGGAGTGTCCACGCAAAAGCCACTCGGATGATAAATATCATCATATTATCTGGTTTTATTAAAAAAAAAATAGCGTGTGTGCCGAGCACACGTGTCAGAAGTGAAATTTCTTTGGCAAGACTCAAAGATACCAAAAACGTTGCCTTACTCCATGACGTGACGGTATTATCATGACGACCTTGAAATTTAACTCTCAATGCGCCTAAAGAAGTTTCACTTCAAAAACTTAATAGGTATCGAAATGAGCTGTGTTTTATTTTACTTTCTTTTAAAAATCATCCAGCACTAGATTATTAAAAAGTGAGAAAAAGTACCTATCAGATCCAACACTAATAGAAATTAGTCGTGAAGTCAAAGCAATCACAAAATAAGCCTCGATGGCGAATAAAAACTGACACAGACGCTCTCATACATTCACTAAAAGCGATAGATTGGAATGAAACTCTCTCTTCTTCAAAAGTTGACGAGGCTTCCTCCTATTTTTATGAAATATTATCCAAGAACATAGAAAAACACTCCGTTAAAATGAAAGTAAGTCGCAGATGCACAAACATAAAGCCCTGGATCACCCCAGGCTTAATTCGATGCATTAAACACCGCGACAAACTGCATAAAGATGCCAAGGCATTTCCTTACGATCAAATCCGCCAACATATATATAAAAGATATAGAAACTTCTGTAATAAAATTCTCAGAAATGTGAAAATACAATACAACAGCACTCTAATAGATCAAAATAAATCTAATACAAAAATGCTATGGCAAACCATTAAAAACATAAGCTATCCCTCTAATCATACTAATTCTTCGATAGAACTTCTACATATCAATAATGATATAAACAGCTCTCTTAACAATTGTAACAAATATTTCACTTCAGTCGGGAAAACTCTGTCCGACAAGATCCTAACAAAACTAAATATATCTCAAGGAGCTCTAATCAACTCTTATAAAACAGATAACACAGCATCTCAATCCTTCTTCCTCTCCCCTACCGACGAAACTGAAGTACGCAAATTCATAAACAGCATAAATAATGATAGCTCCCCCGGCATAGATAATCTCACAGTCCGAACGATAAAAGCCATTCTTCCTGAAATCATCAAACCTGTAACTCACATATACAACCTAAGCTTAGAGACGGGAGTGTTCCCAAACTGCTGGAAAACAGCAGTTGTGATACCTATTTATAAAAGTGGAATGAAAAACCAACCGGAAAACTACAGACCCATAGCTTTATTAAACATCCTTGGAAAAGTACTTGAAAAAATTGTGAATTATCGACTAACATCTTACTTAGACAAATATCAATTAATTTCAGATAATCAATTCGGATTTAGAAAAAACAAATCAACAGAACATGCTATCTCCCTACTTACCAACTTAATATCTTCACATATAGAAAATAAAGAATGTTGCATAGCCGTATTTTTAGACCTGGCTAAAGCATTCGACACAATATCACTCGGACTACTCGCAAAAAAACTGGAGGTAATGGGAGTTAGAGACACAGCGTTAAATTGGTTTAAGAGCTACTTAACGGACCGCACTCAGTGCATAAAAATTGACAGTAACCTTAGCTCTAAACAAAAAATAGAATTCGGTGTTCCACAGGGAAGTGTTCTCGGCCCCACTCTCTTCACCATTTACATTAATGATATACTCAAACTGACTATAGAAAACTCCCACACAATTGCTTACGCCGATGATACTGCTGTTCTGTTTCACGGTAAAGATTGGAAACATGCACAAAAGGTTACAGAACTAGGATTATTAACCATACTAGAAGCTCTCAACAAAAACCTACTCACCTTAAATCCTAGGAAAACGAAATTCTTGTCTTTCTCAAAATCCGCACACCAAAAGCTTTTGCCAAATCAGACTATTAAACTTCATACTTGTACCAACCCCAACATCACTCACTCAACATGCGACTGTAATCACATCGAAACCACTCCGTTTATAAAATACTTAGGAGTTACTTTAGATAGCAACCTAAACTACAATCAACATATAACAGAAGTTTCAGTTAAAATAAGAAAACTCATCTTCATAATGAAGAAGCTCCGCAACTGTACCCCCATTAATATTTTACGACAAGTATACATATCTCTCTGTCAATCCGTAATGAATTACAGCATCTCCATTTGGGGAAGTGCCGCTAAATCACACCTTCTGCAATTGGAGAGAGCACAACGTGCATTAATCAAAGTAACTCTAAAAAAGCCTTTCCGCTTTCCGACAAACGAACTGTATCGGGAGTTCAATGTTCATCGCGTCCGCCAACTATACATACTATCAGCAGTTACCCTAACCCACAAATCTGTTGCTTCACGCCCCGATTACGAGGAACTACTAAGGAAAAGAAAATATCGTATCCCACTTCCTGCATACAACTCAAAAATAGCTAGACGAAGTCCATCTTACTCACTCATCCACACTTACAATAATGTCTGCAAAACTAAATCACTGAAGAATTGTAACTTGCACAAATGCAACAAGATAATGAAATCCTGGCTTCACGAATTAACGTATAGCGACACAGAAGACCTGGTTTAAACGTAAGAATGAAAACAAAGCAATTAATAAATTTTCTTCTCGTCCGTTTTTGGAACAAAAATATATAAAGCATTGATAGTACAAATACTCACACAGAAGTATAAACTCACACTCAACCACACACACACACACTCACAAACACACTCACACACACATCACACACGACCCTCTTATACACAATCACACACGACCCTCTTATACACAATCACACTTTTTGTTAAATAAATATTATTTCTATTTTAATGTCCAAGTGTTCCAATGTAACTAAACTTTAGACTTTTTAGAGACCTGTATAACATTTCTTAGATCCAAGACACAGGCAACAGCCTAGTTTGGATCTACTATAATACTGTAATGTACTGCTTTTTTGGTAAATAAAGATTTTTATTATTTTATTATTATTTTATTATAAATATAAATGAAAATACTGTTGTTTTACATATTTTATTATTTATTAAAGTGTTGTTTTCATCATACTGAAATCACTTTCAGATAAGAACTTGTTTTCAAAGTTCTGTGATATATAAATCAAAAGACTATGTACCGTTCTGTATTACTTCCTGACCTAGCTCTCAATAACAAATATATTTGGTTCGCACCTCACAATATTGTGAGGTGAATGTAAGGCCGCAGGCATATCAATATAACGGTGATATGCGCAATTCCACTCTGAAATTCTAGAACTTTCTCGAACTGAAGGCATGCTGCCTATAGCCACCTAGGCGTAGTATGATCTTAAACACATGGGTCTGTCCGTCTGTAGTACGGATAATATCGGCAGTTACTGATTTGTAAAATACCTGTATATTTTTTAATTAATTGCACTGTTATATTACTAATAATATCGTTTTATACAAAATTAAGTAAGATAAGCAAAATCTTGCTGTAAAATCACAAAGCATTCCAAACACATTCAGTAATTGTAATACCTACTCTTAGTTCTACTAATCCTTTTAATCTTCTACTAAGTACTTACATTTTCTTCTAAAAATCTTATTAGAAGTACATATTATTAACACGAGTGACTTACTATAAAATAATATATTTTAAAATGCTATGAAGTAAAAATCTAAAAAAAATATTGACGTGAAACTTATCTAGGTTGTAAAAATTGGATGCCTAGTTGGTCCGTACAGCTAGATATTGCTGGCTTGATGCCAGAGCAAATAGCTCTGGTAAGGTAGAACGAAATGAGAAGAGACATAAATTTAAGGTATTTCAAGGAATATGTGACGAGCAAGTTTGCTCAGAGTGAGGTATAGATTGATTTCAAATACGTGATCTGAATTCCTTTTTTTCTATTTGCCCAACGCGTTCCAGTGAATATTCTAAAAAAGACTGACGAAATATATGACAAACATATGAAGGGATTTTTTGTGGGTTTACCGAATTTTAGATATATTTGTAGAGAAGAGTTGAGAGCGAAGTTTTTCCATTAATCAAATTTCTAGATACTACCCTAAAGCTATTTTCAAACAAAGCTTCAATTAAAACAGACAATAGAAAGCTTTTCAACATCAGAATAGATCATACATGTTTTAAAAATATTTGATTTAGGGCTGATTTTTCAATCCACGGTTAAAACTTATTCGTCGAATAACGTATTAAACTACCATTTCAAAATGTATTCTAAATGCCCGTATTTGACTGCTTACAGGTGACATTTTAATATTATCGTGTAATGCTTTATTGGACGGGTAAGTTTTAACTAGCGATTGAAAAATCGGCCCTAAATCTCTTTAATGTTATTCAAGGCCGATGTCATATTGTACAAAATATTGATTTCATACTCTAAATATAATGACGCGGTAATTATGTAAACAATTCACCCTCATTATATCCAGCAAATTAATCTTGACAAGACGGTTCTAATTTCAACATTCGAAACGGAGATCTCCAGGGACTTACCACTTAATAATTGGTACGATGTTATCACGTCATTAGCAAGGGTTTGTAACAGAACTTTGATAGCGTGTTTGAAAATATTCCCTCAGAAGCCAAGAGGTGGGTAAATATTAAACTGGTTGAGAATGTAATCTAACAGACACCACCCACGACAGGGAATATCAAAATCACGTCTAAGTTCGTAAAACAGTGGTAATAATTAATTCACGAACTGTAATTGGAGCGTTTATGAGGATTGGAGTACCTAGAACATTCGAACTTGCGAATTCGAATTTATAGATAATTGTTTAGTATTTGAGTTTTGAGATCGTTATTCGGAGCTTATTTTATTAAATTAAGGGCCGATTTTTCAATGCTTGGATAAAACTTATCCGTCCAATAAAATATTACACGATAATATTAAAATGTCACGTAAACTGTCAAATACGGGCAATTAGAATACGTTTTTAAAATGGTAGTTTTATACATTATTCGACGAATAAGTTTTAACCAAGGATTGAAAAATCAGCCCTTAAAGTGTTAAATGACAAATAGTTTACTTCGCTATTAAAACTATTAAATTAACTTTATGACATGAAGGACCATAATTATTATGGTACAAAAGACTTAAATCCTACAGAAAAGACTTATTTCAAAGTGAATTCTCTTTTTAATTAAATTATTCAGCAAGTAGCAGACATTCATGAGAGGAGCATTTTCTTTGTACCTCTGTACAAAATCCACTTCTTTAACATAAAAGTGGCCGAGTGGGCGCTGAAATTTGGGTCAAGCGGTGGTCTGTATTGCCAGACACTCCTCGTCCCAAATGTCGCACCTCATTTTCCGACACTTAGCTCTATTAAATTCAACCTTAATAATCATAACAATCCCCGTCTCCGCCGCGAAAACTGACCGTATACTAACCACATAGAGTTCCTTTTACCGAGTCCCCTGTTCGAGGATATGACATTCGGAATAAGGAAACATTCCTTTAAAAGCCCAGCTCTGATAGGTAGCATCAAAGAGCCGTAATATTAAGTATATCAAATACTACATGGAAAAAGTTACAGAGGTTTTTTAATATTCAGAGCATGTAACATACTTTAATATTTGTGGAGTGTCGTTGGGTTCGCAAAGTCGAAAGCAAAGAACGGCCTGAAAGGGATTCCGCTCAAGAAGCTCCTTTTATCCAATTGTTACGAGGGACTCAAGGCCAAATAATAATGAAAACGGTCAAGTACGCATCGAACCACGTTTGGAAAGTTTCCCCTCCTCAGACCAGCATAAGTTTTAATGAGCATCAAACTGAGAACGTCATTATGGAGAAAATTTATAAATATTCTTAATCGCATTAATTTTTTACAGGTCTGTAGAATTATATTAACGGTTACATTCACTATTTTTCGCATTAAATAAGTAGCATGTGGTTAATGATAAATTGTTAAAAATAATTATAAAAGCACATGCACTTTTATAATTATTTTAATACATACCTACTCATAATATTATTTACAAAGTACAAATATTATCGGTACTAATTTTCAAATTATTCGTGTAAGTCTAACACGATATAGATTTTTTGTTAACTACCTAACAGTTTTATAGAGTACCTACGTTATTTAATTAAGTTCCACTTGAAAATAAAGGGCGTAATAAATTCCCTGTAAATTTGTGAACACTGCGTAAAACGTATTAAAGTAATTGCCAAATAACTGTCACCCTTTTCTAATCGAAGGTGACTAGACTTTGCTTTTATCCATACCATCGTCTAGACTCGGGTTCTTGTAGATAGAAATGTTTTAATGTCTAAAAAATAAAGTGATCATTTTGTTAACCTACGAAACATTTGCTTGTTTATTTTGTGTTTACTTTTAAAGTTCAAATCCATACTAATTTATTTCCAAATAGAACTAGAATATAAATAAACTTTTTAAAATATTTATTTGGGATTTTTTAAATTTTATTTTAAAGTGCTATATTAAACTTAACGATTATACGTATATTTCATAGTGTAATTTAGTAATTAATAATTGCTTCTGATTTTATTTTTCATCAGTAATAAAGAGATTATAAACACATTTTAAGAGTAGTCGGTCATGTGAAGTGCTTTAATCCTGCTATATAAAATTCGAGCAGTTTTTAATAATGAAAATGCATGTAAATATGCACAAAGTAATGGAGTTTGTAATGGATTTTGTCATTGGCTTTAACTTTAGACAGAAATTCATGTGATTTATGAAATACCTGTTTAAATTTTCTGTACAAGCGGTTAACGGAGTCAAAAGCATTTTAATTTAACAAAAAGTTTTTGATCTTATAGCTCATTGGTTATAAATATCTAGTAGATTTTTTATAAACTGAAAACTGTAATTAACAAATTCAGATATTGACAAAAGGTTTTAATTAAATGTAAACATAATCTAAAAGGAGATTAAAATATTAGAACACAATGATACAAGAAAATTGCAATTAAATAACACAAAAAATCAATACTAAGGCGTATGTAGAGTTTTCCATATTATGAAAATTGAATTTATTTCTTAAAAACTTACTCAAACATTATTGACTCAATAGCTCTTTTTATCTATGCTTGTAAAAATAATACATATTACACTCGTCTTACATACGCATATTTCTATTTAGCAATAAAAATGAAAACGAACCGAGGAAAACTCCAAAACATAAATTCATTACATTTACATGAGCGTTTGCGATAAGAAGAAAATATCGTGAAATTGTTAAAGCGATCGTAATAGTATCTTATAATGGAAAGAGGGTCTCATAACGGCAATTCATTCGAGCACACGGTTGTCATAAAATAAATTTAATTTTATTCAGCATCGGTTCCTTTTGCTGGCGACTGGTGGCTTCCGGTATCGATCGGATATAGGTATCGTTCTAGTAGTGGGTGTTACGTTAATATCATTTTTTCGATCCTGTTGCTGATAAAGGTCAAACACGGTATTCGTGAAAATATCAACGTATTTTGTTTCGAAATCGACTGGGAATACGTTGTATGTTATTGTAAATATGCTTCTAAATTATATAAAAAGGTAACGGTCGTTTACCATTAAGTATAATGTTTTTGAGATATTGTAGAATGACTTCAAATCGCGGTTGGATGGCTTGATCCAAATCTTACCTTTGTTTTTGTTTTCAAACCGTTTTTACAACTGAAGCATTAACAAGTTAATCATTAGCCAACGTTCTTAAGGCTTTTACATGCGCTAATAACCTTGAGGATACTTGGCGGATCTCAAACCTCTCACCCTGCACCTTCTTTTTTCCTCGCATTTTGTATTTAAAAAGATACTAATCAGTGAAACAAAAAATCCTCGTCAGGGACTGTTGTGTAACTGATAATTTATTAAACATAAAATTTTCAGAGCTCTAAGTCAGCAGGTTACGAAGTTTATAGAGTATTTGCGGAAAAATCGATGACCACGGCACATTTTTTTTCTAGAAATCTATTAACTTTGGAAAAAAGTCCTCGCGAGCAATTAAAGATCAAAGACCATCCTATTTTATATATTTTTTTCGGTATTGTGCTTTATGTTGTACCAGACTTTATAGAGGTTGAACATAGTCGAAATTGCCGGGTAACGCCTTAAGAACGACGGATGGTTCTCAATAATTCACATTTTTTTAACTAGCGTCTTTTCTTTAAACAACTCTAACTAAACTAAACTAAAGAAAAATATAAACTATGTTAGTTTAATAGATATTGCCGTTATTACACCATATTTTCCTAGAAATCCTATGCAGCAAGAAAATTCTATCAAATCTAAAATATACTAATTCTCGCTAAACCTAACAAGCGGTCAATTCTAATAAGTAATTATTCAAAATGCCTACTAATTTCTCGATGTAATAACGCGTATCGTCGCAGGCGCACCGCACACGATCCCGGATACGCACGCCACGCCACGCTATAAATTAAAGCTGTCATGTCATAACGAACATTTTTTTTCTTTTATTGAATTTGCACTAAGGTAAGAACATACTAGTGTTTTTATACAGGCTGAGTATAATAGATTATGCTTTGTTTCGATGATATAATTAGGGCAAGAATCATAAGATATCTAAGATACGGTGACGATTTTGCTCTAGCATGTATTTTCTTGTATTTTTTTTTTTTTTCAAGTTAATGTTTAGTAATTAAAGATGGACTCTACTTGACGAAAAAAATTTATCTTTTTCGCTCTTTAAAACAAAAACTACCAAATGAATTGCGCTAGATATGGTGATAAATTATTATGATTCGAATTAATAGCGCATTACGAATTTAAAACAAGAAATTAAACAGATTTTTGCTAGATGTAATCTTTTGTCCTTGTGAAATTTCTTGCAATTTATCCACTAAATACTAACAATATGACCAATAAAAGCTTTTGAAAGCAACTATAGTCTGCACTTAGCAGTATAATGTACGGTAAGTGAAGCGTGGTGCAGGGCGGGCGGCCACACGCCGTCAACTGATCCTTCCTATGGTATTCATGTCTTTGGTTCTGAAATTATTAATTATTTTTAAATTAAGATATAAAATGTAGCGGGAAGTTATTGTATAGAAGTTAATATCACTTATTTTTAAGTATTTTTAATGTATTACCAAAATTTTGTATCGATTACCTATTTGATTAATAGGTATAGCATGCAAAACTAATATAACTGGGGTTTTATTCCCCAGTTATATTAGTTTTGCGTGAACCTACTATTTTTATTGTTTTTTGTTGTGAAAACATTTTACTTTATATCGCTACAATATTTGTATACTGTAAAGACATTGAATTTGTTGAAATTAATATAGTAACATTAATTACTTCCCACTTCTATAGAAAATTCCTCACCGCACAGAAAAATCAATTATGTCAATCATGATTGACGTTAGTTAATACGCGAGCAAAATTTCTCAAGAAACTAATTTAAAGTTAATTTAGGACTCCTGGTACACTTGCAAAGTTACAGCAAAAAATAACTTCCGCGTTAACACTTTTTGTCTAGCGAGTTAGCTAAAAGTTTCCGCTAACTTTTAACAATATACATAAAGAAAACATTTTCCAAATTAAATTAAGGCTAACTAGATGGCGCTATCACTCGTATGAAGATGCAGATGTGAGTTTAAATTACTTTTTCCTTTTAAACGTAATTGTGTATTCAATAAACACTGCAAAGTTATCAAACTTACAATACCACGAAGCCACTTCGTGCGTTAGCTAATGCTTACACCGGCAAGTTTAATTTGAAAGTTACGACAAAAAAGATGCACATTTTTATAATCAATAACAAGTAGTAGAAGGCAAGAATCCTTTCTATGAATTTAGTGACGATTAATAATTTTATAACTTCTTATGTACGTCTGTTCTCACACTCAATGGACTTTGACACTAACACCTATTAATTGATGGAATCTTGGAGAACATATGAATACTTTTATCGTACCTTTACCTTTCAAGAAAGGTAAAATAGAGGATAGAATATATTTTTCATGACAATGTCATGTGAATTAAAAACAAAATAAACACCGTGCCGCGTGACATGCTACGTTGGACGCTATGCGCTAGAGAGGCAATAGAGTAACATGGTTCATGTTTTTTTTTCAAATACTTTTAAAACTTTAATCCAAATATTAGCTCAAGGCTTATTGACTCAGTATGTGGAATTTTGAAATTTCCTCCAGAAAAATAATAGACCTTCCCAATTCACATTTCTCTTCATCTTCTTATTGATCCTAACAAACTTTGTGATTAACTAAATAAATATAACTGTAAAACTATCAAATAACTTTGGATAACTTTTAGATATTTAGGAAACATAAAAAACTTTAAGAAATGTCAGTTAGTTAACTAATTAACTAGGTAACTAAAGTTAGTTGACAGTTTTATAGTTATATCTTTATAAGGATTCATATGTGAATTTATGTAAGCGGTGAGGTGAACAGTTTAAGTTACCAGGCAACCCCTTAAAATGTAAGGCTTCGATGAATGAGCTTTAAGGTAATGCCATGGTAATTTTTTCGACAGGGTAAATGAACGTAAAGCGTATCCATTACTAATAGTATAAAGTTTTGGTACTTTAAATATAATACCTATCTACTGATACAAAAAAAGGAATGATAATATATAATGTATTTTATATTTAAATATAAAATACATTATATA
>CAJQZM010039114.1:0-42851 GCA_907164665.1 Colias nastes | reverse complement strand
ATATTTCATGTACAGAATTGGCCTCTCTACAGATTTATTATAAGTAAAGACTAGCTTTCCGCCAACGGCTCCGCTTTTCAAGGAGAAACCCGCGTGGTTAACGTTCCCATAGAATTTCCGGGATAAAACCTATCCTATGTGTTAAATCAAGTTACCTCTATATGTGTGCTAAATTTTTTTGTAACCGGTTCAGTAGTTTTTTTGTGAAAAAGCAACAAAAATACACACCTGCATCCATCATCAAACTTTCGCATTATAATAATATTAGTAGGATAGAGAAATAGTCAGCAGGTAATTCAAATAGATATAATATTAACATTAAGTAGCTCTCAGACTCATTCGCTAATCAAAGGACTTAAAGATTCAGATAAATCTACAAGGGTCTTGAAGGACTAAATTCTACGTATACATAAATATTCAAACATTGCGTTGATGAAATAAAAAAAAAAGATTTGGGATATAAAATACTGTTGCTGAATGAAATGTTACAAATTTTTGTGTAAATAACGTTACTAGTACAAGAGCTATATATTAAATTACATTGTTCAAGTCTGTAAATGTTGCCTAATAAAATTAGTCGGTCTCTTAACTTGTTTCTTAGCTGACGAAATAAAGGGATAGGTAAAAGGGTAAGACAATTCAATACAATACCTAGTAACAATGTAGAAAGCCACAAACTAAGTAGGGATTCAGGTAATGAAGGTAGCTAATGTATTGCTCGACATTCGTGAATGTATCTAGTATGTTTAGCATGGAATAAGTAGTTGTTGTATATTTTAAGAGTCTTAAGAAAGTGTAAACAAGAGAAAGAAAGACTTGTAATAGCTTTAGCTTTCATAAATCATTAGAAACTTATGTATCAGAGTGACATACTAATAAAAATAAGTAGTCACAGTAAAAAGAACTATTGATCGATGTACCCTTCCATAATCTATCAACTGGTCCTCATATAAAAGGAGTACCTACTATAAAATGTTGATCCGCTTTAATGTGCTTACTAATATATTTAAGCTGCCAATAGTTAAGCGATTATGATGCATCACACGGCCCCATTGATGTCTCGCTCGATCAACAGCCAGACGCCATTGTAATGGATGTACGCTTTTAAATTTTAGTTTTATTGAATAAAAATATAATATTTTTAATAGACGCCTCGTCATGTAACTCGCCTGTATTTTTATATTTTTAAGAGAAACAAATGCTAGTAAAGAAACGTAGTTTCTAACTCACGTTAAAATATTTACATTCGGTTGATCCTTGATAATATTGACAAACAACAAGATACTTATTAATTAATTATTCATGGATATATTGTAATCCATACTAATATTATAAATGCGAAAGTAACTCTGTCTGTCCGTCTGTTACTCAATCACGCCTAAACTACTGAACCAATTTTCATGAAATTTGGTATGGAGATATTTTGATACCCGAGAAAGGACATAGGCTACTTTTTATCCCGGGACAATGACGTAATCCCGGAAATCCCACGGGAACAGGAACTATGCGGGTTTTTCTTTGACTGCGCGGGCGAAGCCGCGGGCGGAAATCTAGTAAAATATAATAGGTATTTTAGCTATTACATACATAATAATGTAGGTATATTTCAAGTATTAATATATATGTATTTTATAATCAGCTTTATCAAGTAGAGATAATAAGTATTATGACAGTTTTTAATATTATAACCTAGGTATCAATACATTAATACACATAAATTGCACATTACCATACAATAATTACGTAAAACGTTCCCATATAAGTAAATTACATAGCAGATAAAGAAAGCCACTAATTTCGTTCACCAGCTGCATACGGGAGCTAATTTTAAATAATTTTACATAATAGAAAGGCAGTCCAAACAAGGAAATGTTCAATTGCAATTACTGAAAGCGTATATCAATGAGGTACAACGCTTTGTATGGAAACGAGAATTTACTAAGCATGACGGTAGGTATAGACACTGAAATTGAAAAGCTGCTAAAATTCAACCACTTAATGAGCAACGCTAATTTCTTTCAGTCTTTATTATGCAGCGACGTTGGCTTATCTACAGGCAGGGTTGGAATGGGACGCATTCGTTTTATGTCAAAGTAAGACTGCCTTTTTTGTAAATTCGGATTGAACCAACTTATAATGTGGTAGAGGCAAGTTGTAATCAGAATTCTGGATCAGTCTGTAAATTAGTAAAGAACGGAAACAAAATTGTTATAGAAATTAATTATAAAATAAAAATAAATTATTCTCTCTCGGTACTAATTACTAAATGAACATCACTTATGTTTCATTACACCGTACAAGAAAAAATTAAACACAGAAAATTCTCCGTTAACATTTACAACTAAACGGTCGTAGAAAAGCGATTAGGCATCATACCCTAAAGCCTGATTCCCATGACATGTTTGCTTCACAAACCCGACCGCGCCACACCATACCACATGCCATGGGAATCGGTGCGCTTGTGATTGTTTGCCGATGTTTGCCGACGTTTGTGCTATCCATCGGAAGTCGGTAAGATCAAAGGTGCGCGCTTGGCGCGGTGCGACGGCGTTGGTCGACGTCCGTCGGGGCTTGCCGTCTGTAGCGCGTCATTGTTCGGAACCGTACGATAATTATCGTACAAATACGTCATCTCTTCAACGAGCTGTAATATTTTTATTTATACATAGTTATGTATTATGTATCATGTATGATATGTATGTATGTAAGTATATATTATGTATGTATGTGTATTTATAGCATGTATTTATAGTATTGATATCAATATTTATATTGTTTTTACTTATTTATTTATTATTAGGTATCTATTTTTATATGTATACGTATATATATTGTATATGTACATATTTTTATTTATTTTTTTTTCTCCTTTTAAATCAAACACCACCCATCTAATTTTAATTCGTATGACAAATCCTATCCAAAGGTTGCCTGGCAGAGATCGCTTATAGCGATAAGGCCGCCTATTTAACATGTTATGATCTTCTTTTTTGTTCTTTTTATTTTTGTGTTTATTTTTTTGTGTGTGTTAAATAAAGAATTTAAATAAATAAATAAATAAATAAAATAATTTTGTGCCTACGTACGATGTACGATAGCATAGTATTATCGTACGCTGATTGTACGATAATTTCTATCATGCAAAATTCGAGAATTTATATTAGGTATTAGTAGGAATGACCGTCAACCGTGCTTGCCAGTGCTTGCCATACGCACACATGCCGTGGGAACGCTCAGTTCAAATCGCGACCGATGTCGACAAGCGCTTGTCGTCTGCCAATGCTTGTGAAGCAAACATGCCGTGGGAATCAGGCTTTATGAGTGAACAGGGCATTATATCTCGAGAATTCCACATAAATTACATTATACTTTATCTTACTCGTACACGTTTATTTAATAGATGTGAGTAATTTTGTTTGGACACTTAACGATACAAATATTTTGTCTTAAAATAAAAGAAAGATTGTAATGTTATTGATCGACTTACATTGTTTATTAATCTAGTTTGATAAAAAGGTTGTCGGGCCTCAAATAGTCTCTTATATGGTAATTCGGATCTGTTGAACGTCTCGCTCGAAATCCCTATCTGCTGTAGTCAGGTATACCTGGCTGTAATTATCCGTCGTGCGACAATTTATTGTGGCAAAATTATCTTTGTTGACCCACGCGCCGTTGTTGCATTTTGTTTTCTTCATAATTATATTAGCATAAGTTGGTTATTGATGGCGTCTTTTAAAAATCTTTTGTCCTGCTAAACTAGTGATGAGTTTTTATTAAAGGAAGGATGTACAGATATGTTTAATGGTTTAAAAACATGAATAGGTACTCAATTATGAGATGTGTTTTTCAAATCGGTTTGTTAATCGGTCTTTCAGGTATTAGAAAAGATAAATTGTAAATTGAAGAGTCCGTCGACTGCTGAAAATAATGATATGGTAAATACAGTAATGTTTGCAATATTATGATTATGAACACACATAGCAATTCTATTCATGATAATAGAAGTTTTCTATTATTAAGTTTTTCAGACATGAACAACTGAATGGTGCACATAAATTTAAAAAACAAACAAAATCCAAGACTCATTTCGTACTCTCGCATAAATAAAAACATAAATGGTAGAAAAAGTTACAGTATAGTTTCAAAACGTTAAATATCTAAACTTTAAGTCAATCCAGTCTCAAAAGAGTCGTTGGAATGTGAATCATAGCGTGCAACCGTCTTACTTCAAGCTGAAACAGTGTTAAAAAGCTTAAAGTTGTATAAAGTTGATTCACAAACTTACAAATCAAAAAGGCACCGTCTATTTCTCAGCAAGTGTCGTATAAATAACGTTGGTGCACTTTAATATTTCCCCTTGCTTCATCGTTATTTTCATTTCTGTTATTTTTAATACCTGCGACAATAAACTCATTCCGGCGTTTGTTAAAATTATAATACGACTTCGAATGCACATGCAGTCTTCATCTCGATTGTATTACGTTGAGTATCATAACTCGTTTGTTAAAGATTTATGATTCGCTTATAACTCGGTAGCAGAAGCTTCATTGTCATTTGTATAACAAAGTGCTAAAGTTTGATTCATGGCGGCAGCAATATGAGTCGGTCACGACAGTGCGACGCGACCGTCCTCACCGTCACGACGTACTGTTTGCTTTGCTCGGAATTCGCAATGCGCCCTGCCTTGTAGTCTGTTTGCAAAACAAATATCAAAATTATTAACTGGCAGAACATTACGTTAAATAACCTTCTAACTAACCCTTCTCTCTAAATGTAAATATTTACATAAAACGCAAATTAACGACTACCAAATATTCAAATATTATCAGAGCTTTAATTTCTTTTACAAATCCACCGGGAGTCAATAAATATCAGCGAATTTCGCAGACACTTTTAACTTAATCACTTCATTTTGGGGCGAAATTGAAAACCTAGCCGGTTATAAATTCATCCCGAGAACTAGATCAATATGAGCGTCGTACGGCTGATTCGAATAATAGTCACGTTAACTTAATTGCGAATTGCTAAGTGAATTTGATAGAATTAATATGTATGTGTACACTTGTTTGTCGTACTTATAAAGTACAAGACGTACCTAAACATTTTGATTATAATACAAATATATTTGATACTCTAACTGTCCAATCTTACTCTTAAGCAAGAAACTCAATAGGTACTCTTTTAAAAGTTTATTTTTCCACACAGTACACTGAAAACTAATTCCAATGGCTGCCTAACAACCGACCTAATTCAGGCAAAGCATTTTCTTAAAAGCTATCATATTAAAAGACCCTGTCTTCATTGCAACGTCATAGAAACATTCAACAAAAATATAACACGAACAAATTACGTTGTCCACTATAGGTGTGACTTACCGCAGTCTATGGGTTACGTAATGTAACGCTAATACTGCATGCATTTTTAATTCATGTCAAGAGTCCCAAGGCACCGTGGGGTAAGTGCATCGGCTGTCGCGGCGCAGTCTATGCCCGAACATGTCAACGCTGACAGCCAATTTAAATTAGCTGTTTTAGTGCTACGCTATTTCCAGCAAAATAACGGTAAAATGGAACAGGGAACCGGGAATGGATATTATTCAAACATTTTCAGATGAAGATCTGTCCACCGTTTTGGATTGTGTGCTGTTGTTGCTGCTGCATTATTGATAAATTATATTTGGTTAAATGTAGAATGCCTTTAGGGAAATAAGTAGTAATGCCCAAAAGTATATAATTATTATCATGTGCTTTATTTAATAATTGTTGTTTTATTGTATATGTATAAGCTGGGCAGTGGGCAGTCGCCAGAATAAGGCGTCGTAAAACAGATCTGTTGAATTTATTATACAATGGTATAAGTTGTTGTCTTAACTCATTAACTTCATATTAAAATTAAGGTACATACCTATTATATAAACATAGGAAATCCTTTAAAATACTACTAATCAATTCAACGTCAATCTGTACTTGATGTCACTGATATAAGTTTTATTTATGCCCGTTGGTGTACAATCCATTTCACGGACGCTTGTTTTTTAAAAAAATTCACTCGTAAAATAGTAAATCTAGTGCACAGCTACCAAATGGATTTGAAAATACGCTTAAATCTTTGTGAAACACAATCAAAAAATGAGTAAACGGTTTATGGTCTGTGAAGCTTTGCACTGCAGTTACATTATTTTTATTTGCATAATAGTTGACCAAATATTATTAAAATGTAAAAAATGCATTTTGTATTTGTAATTTCATTTATTGATAGCCTTAAACAATTATAAGAATATTCCACTATCTCATATTTTTTTCTATCACACTCGTTTTCAAATACTAAAATGTCCAAAGCAAAAGCGTGAACCATCAACGAAAATATATGCCTGGTTTAGTTATAGCTCCATAAATCGCGAAAATTATGCAAGCATCACAATCACCCATATCGTTCGATTTGATGGTGACGTTTATTTTTCAAATAACGACATACTTCAACAATAATATTTATTTTGACTAGTTCACTAATTCAATTAAATTCTGCATTGCAATTTGGCGGTGTTTACATTGACATGGCCTATAATAATACTGGTTGAGCGCGACAAAAATATTACATTGAAATGGTGCCAACTGGATATGGGCCTATTTTTAAATAGACAGAGATAAATTTACACATTCATTATGGTAATTATTTTGGAGTAAAGCATTTGGAATATTAATTGTTCTAGAATGAGATAGAATATTGCGGACGCTTATGAGTGCTTATGAGCCGCGTTTGACGGTAAACCATGACATTTCAATTACGATACGTAAGTATAATTGGAAGTAACCTAACAAGATTATCAATTAACAGCAAATGTAACGATAGCAGTCGATTTTAGGTAGAGTCTCGGCAAGCCTTGTTCTGCCTTACTGTTATCACTTAGGCGCATGAAAAATAGATGTTGGCCAATTCTCAGATCTACTAATAGGTACACAAATTTCATAAAATTCAGTCCAGCCGTTTAGGAGGAGTATGATAACTAACATTGTGAAACGAGAGTTTTGTATATAAGATTTCTTATACATGTGCCATATCATTTATGTTATAGGTAAGTCGCATAATAGTTTGAGTCCGTTTTAAAATTACCACGATATTAAGGCATGTAAATTTCAATTACCCGAGTATCATAGAGTCGTGAGTATTTAGAATTAACTACCGCTTCAAACGGTAATGTGCTTTCTAATTCACGACGGACCTGAAATTATAATGTGGATAGATTATAACTCGGCTTCATAGCTAAGAAAGTTTAACTAATTACCAGTTAGTTGAAAGATTACGTCATTTGTATTCTTGTCACTTGACGAGCGGACTGTAACTTCTTTGGACAGTTCGGACTGTGGTATTGAACATGTGTGATGAATAATAATTATACTTATACTGCAGTTAATTTATTCCGCATTTGCAAATTAATCAAGAGTACTTATTTTAATAAAGAGCGAGATTAAACAGCTTAAGGTTAGGACTATAAGAATTAAAAATATCTAAGTTGTAGATATTTTTGTTATATCAATTTCTTAAAAAAAAAAAAAAAAAAAAACTAGCTACCTGAAATAAAACCTTGTGCATTGTTAAAGTTGTTGATAGTGTATCACAAAATGTTGTTAATTTCTTTGTATTTCCCCTTATTTGCACTTTATTTTCCATTCTCTCCGATTCATTCATCCATTTACATCTATCTACATTTAATAATTTCACTAACATTTCAAAAAGGACTCCTTTCAACGCACTCTTAATAAGGTTGAATCACAGCACCTAATGATATCCTTACACAAGCTAGTACATGTTTGTCATTGGTGTGAAAGGCCCACGTCCATGAGACCGGTACAAACGATGAGTTATTGCAGATCATCAATTATTGGAGATCTTATGTATCTACTGGATTAGATATGTGGACTTTTCTAGAAGCATTTTATGGTTCTAGAAAAGTGAATTTGAATTTTGTTAGTTTATAATTGAAGTGTAGGCTTCTATTCAATATGATGTTTTTACAAAAGCCTCGTAGAGGCTTATCATATAGGTACTTAATTCTATATACTGTAATAACTTACATCGTACGTACCTACTATGAGGTTGGTACCCACATAACATTTCCAAAGGCTAATTGAAGAAAATAAACATAAAACTAAACGTTATAAATATTGAAATAGCATTTACATAATAAATGCCTCTAAAATATATGAGTGATAGGTATCACATTTATTAAGTCTTTTCATAAGATCAATAAAAAAAAACTTTTCGTAACCTTTTAATATACAATACAAGATAAGATATTTTAATAGTTAGGTACCTCTTCCAGCACTTTATAGCCGTGGAAATATTCTAAGGCGGTGTTTACATCGCCGTGCTTTCTCTGAAGTGCTTAGCTCGGTGCTAACAATGCTTGTTGTTTGCATTATGCCATTTGCGTGATTAATATTCTAGAAAACATATTTCATAAACACTTCTGTGAAGTGCTATGAACGTACTGACAAAAATAAATTATATTGCATGTGTTTATTTTACATAGTTGTTGTTATTTCACATACTTGTTTTATTTGAATAGGATAACAGATAGATATTAATAATTGCATTGATTGTAATTGTCGCATTCCACATATAGTTAGGTAGTTTCTCAATTATGTTTTTTTTTTTTTATTTAAGCGGGCTAAATTCATTCATTCTTTCTCTATAGTCTGAGTGATAAGTTGAAAATGGCGTAAAATAGAGATAAGGCTCTTAAAAATACGTGCGATAGCTCATTTGATTCGGAATGACGTCTAGAAAAATGTATCGGAATTGTGTATTAGCACACAAAAAATTGCAAAAGTTATAAACAAATTAAGTTGCAAAAAAAAAGGTATTTCGTTTATTGTTAATAACTCCGAAATTATTAACATTTCAGAAATTTTGAAAAAAGATTCTTAAAGAGGAGGAAATTTCCAACGAAAATCTGCCGACTCCCGGAATTCTATCTCCATTATTTATAATTTTAATTTAACGCTGAAAATAGGCCTCCGCGCGGCATTTTTAGTTAGCGCGCGCAGCTTCAAAACCGAGCACGTCACACTAATTATTTTTTTTAAGGTATTAAATATTAATTTAAAAATTTAAAAAAATTATGGTGTATTCCGAACACTTCAAAGAATTTGCTCCCGTTGGAAATTTTACTTAAAGTTAATTATATATAATTTTTTCAAGTTAAGTAATTTGAACAAAAAACTAGAAATTTCTAGTTTTTTGTTAACTTGAAAAAATTATTATAAACAAAGTATTAAAATTTTTTAAACTTTTATAGCGCGATCTTGTTAAGTATATTTATATGAAGGGCTCCACGAAGTGAAAAATTTTACCGACAATTATTTAAACATTTTTTTTAATGTGCAATAAGGACGGAAGTTCGAAAAAATTTCGTTAGTTAACATTTGTCTAATTTGTTGAAAAATTAACTTTAAGTAAAATTTCCAACGGGAGCAAATTCTTTGAAGTGTTCGGAATACACCATAATTTTTTAAATTTTTAAATTAATATTTAATACCTTAAAAAAATAATTAGTGTGACGTGCTCGGTTTTGAAGCTGCGCGCGCTAACTAAAAATGCCGCGCGGAGGCCTATTTTCAGCGTTAAATTAAAATTATAAATAATGGAGATAGAATTCCGGGAGTCGGGAGATTTTCGTTGGAAATTTCCTCCTCTTTAAGAATCTTTTTTCAAAATTTCTGAAATGTTAATAATTTCGGAGTTATTAACAATAAACGAAATACCTTTTTTTTGCAACTTAATTTGTTTATAACTTTTGCAATTTTTTGTGTGCTAATACACAATTCCGATACATTTTTCTAGACGTCATTCCGAATCAAATGAGCTATCGCACGTATTTTTAAGAGCCTTATCTCTATTTTACGCCATTTTCAACTTATCACTCAGACTACTACTTCATATCTCCTTAAAGGTTTTATTTTTAAAACTAGCTTGGCTTCTCTCTGGATTCATTTCATTCTATAAAAATATTAAATTCACAATCGTAGATTTAAAAATCTATTTTAAAATATTATTTACATAAGAACGATTGTGTGTCAACCCTAGTTTGAAATCATATCTACATTGCGTTCCTCAAAAGAAAAGCTTGTTAAATTTG
This sequence comes from Colias nastes, assembly GCA_907164665.1. Taxonomy (NCBI): domain Eukaryota; kingdom Metazoa; phylum Arthropoda; class Insecta; order Lepidoptera; family Pieridae; genus Colias; species Colias nastes. The sequence continues at coordinate 32,713 of CAJQZM010039114.1, read as the reverse complement.
TTAATATTTTAACATAATATTACATATTATATGCATATAGACCAGTTTATATTATTTTCTTCGATATTTTACTAAATCAAAAGCAAAATTATTATTCATGTTAGATATTCTAATTCTCATAAAAATTATGCAGAGGAACATTTTCAAACGTTAAATTTTAAATGTCGCTTCGAATAAGTATTGCGACAACTTGATTATAACTCTTTGTGTAAAATGCTATAAAAGTAAGCAATAGCCTTGCCTCACGGGTATCAGGCTTACCTATTAATTCAATTCAATTGCAAATACGAGGTAATAAAATTTTCATTACGTACTATAATAGTAGGAATAGGGCTGTTCCAAACAAACATGTGTAATATTCTTATAGGCTTCGTTGTATCTTTTACAGTAGGTATATTTTATTATAAACGTAAAAGAATATATATAGTTTATTGAATTTAGATTAAGTGTAAAGTGAGAGCAATTAAAACATAATTTTGAGTTATTGTCGTAGAACAAGTAAAGTGAAAATTATGATACAATAATTAAATACAATCCATAATACAAATTAATTATATTTTTATTAACCTGTTACAATGTGGTGTTGGCAACCCTATTGGTGGGTCAGACAGCTGGCTATAAACGACCAATTGAATCATGTTAATATTACGTACGACTCCCATTTAAATCATAATATATATATTCGTTTATTAGTCAATAAATTCGAGGTTATTCACCTTATAGGAAATAGGCAATCTTTGAGATATCAATTTATGAAGGCGGATGACCCGGGGTTTATACATTGTTCACATAAATTAATTTAATTTGAGTTTATAGGTAACACCGTTATGGCAAACTAGAGGAATTTACTTAATAAAATACGAGATTCCATATAATGTATTATGACAACCAAAAAATAAATATAAATAAACAAAAAATACTTGTAATACAATTGCAAGTGTGTATTTTGTTATTTTTTGTTGCTGACAGTATTTGATTTCTTACATAGAAACTTAGGGAGGACAATTTTATCGATAGCTCCATGGGGTGCCATATGAATCCACTATAATGTAATTGGAAACTTATTGCGTTTATACCTTTTATATATCAAGTATTTATCTATGATAATTACATTAATATGTTTGAAGTTACCAATGCACACCTACATTTTCTCAAGTAATTTAAAAACAAAAGTAAACCATTTTTTTAAACAACTTACATTCCTATCCCTTTTATATTATCACGTACAATGCTTATTTACCGTTGAATGAATGCAAATTCTCCATTTTAATATTGATAGAATTATTTCGATTACACAATTTGAATATTTAAACGTAAATATATCGTCAATTTAAAATAAATTACACTGCCATAAAAATAAATAGGCAATAACCATTTCACGTATCGTTTAACTAAATGAAGGTAATTTTGTTTAATTATGTCTTAATTAAAAGCTTTTTGTGCATTTTTATCTACGTTCCGTTATGTTAATATTGAAATGCATTTAGGAATCTATTCGGCTTCACTTCACTTTCGAAGATAATCACTACATAGTATAAAACAAAGTCGCTTTCTCTGTCCCTATGTCCCTATGTAGATATGCTTAAATCTTTAAAACTACGCAACGGATTTTGATGCGGTTTTTTTTTAATAGATAGAGTGATTCAAGAGGAAGGTTTTAGTATATAATTTATTATGTTTTAGACAAAGCGGGCGAAGCCGCGGGCGGAAAGCTAGTAATCAATAAAACAATAATAAAGTATTGGAAAACGTTTAAAACACGTTTAAAAACCGCTATAGAGAACGCAGAGCTTTTTTTATAGATATTTATACTATTAGATAAAGACGCTTTAGAAAACGGCTTTGCTCTATTACTTATAATATAAATGACGATATAATTAAGATATCGACAGTAAGTCCGGTAGCAGCCTAACTTCCAAAAAATTTTATATTAACGTTCCTCAGTTAAGATAATTTTAATAAGAAGCAATGACCGGTTGTTAACACATTCGGGAAAATTATCAACTACTAAACTTTAAAACCGAACTACGTAGATAGATATTGTATGATGTAGGTATCTGTACTTCTTCTTCTTTTCTACATGTACAAATTCATGAAATTATAACATTGCATAGTGTACAAATAGTTCCTACATACATTTCGAAAAACATTAAACATTTTTATAATAAGTAAATGGTTGAACTATATAAAAATCTCATTTCCGCGTCCTCATATCCAGTGTTCAATCGTATTCATACCCATAAATATAAATAAATTCACGTTGTATTGACTTTACATATAATACAATAAAAAAGGACATAAATAGCGACGTTACTGTCTAAGTAAGAATCTGTACGCCTCATAAAACTCAAGTTCCCGAATCTGAGAAATAATCAAAGTATTATTGAGTCATAAATCTTTATCACCGCTTTCAACGATGCCACAACGACCGAATATGTGAATATTTAGATAACTTTTCTATTGGCTTATATGAGAAAGTTTAATAATCAAGATCGTGCGTAAATATCATGAGCTATCATAGGTTTTTACGATCGGCACCTTCGGTCTTACAAGTTAGGAGGGTGAAGGGTGTATGGATTAAGAGCTATTCACATTTAAGGGAAGCTAAAATCTCCAATAAATTTTGTTACAAAACAATTCCGGTTTTACAGAGTTAATTCCATTAAACCATCTTTATAATAATATCAAGTTGAGAATATTTCCTGGAACAGGCGTTTCGAAACGTGATATTAAAATTGCTGATCAAATATTTTGGTTTATTGCTACCAGATAATTTACCTATTTTGTCGTCACAGATTAATAATAATTTTGTACATAGAAGTCTTACGAATTAGTGTTAAATCTGTCCTACATTTGTAATGAACGTCTTTCTTGGAGATATGTCGATCTTTATGTTCCTAAACGTCATTTGCAATTTTATTAGGCTTTAAATATTTATTTTTCGTTATTCTTATAATTATATTATCAAAGCATACAAATTACATTTTCTTCTATGATAGAATGAACGGATAAAAATATATAATTCTAGATTTTCTCAGTGTTATATCTATCATCTGCTGAATATTAAATATTTATCTGATATTGTTTGAACCATTTTAACAATAGCTCCTCGTATTCATCGCATGCCCTTAAGTATTTAATAGACGAATATATTAAATGGCTCAAGTTGTAAACTGTCACCTTACACCCACACAAACCGTAAATACTAAAATACAATAAGCTTTACAAATTCATACACCAATATTGACCACAACATATCGACAGCATTAGCAAGCAATTTACCTACTGGCTCTTAGAAATTCTCAATATTACGAGTAGCTCCTACACTCTCATGTTAATAAGATCGTCCTTACATAATTTGCTTGTACGTTGAGGGTAATCAGTGCTCCTTTATGTAAGCCCGGTCAGTACTTTCTTTTTAAATACCCTCCACGGTAACGTTGTCTCTAATGAAATTTACGAGGACACCGAAACATCTCAATTTTGTGCCCGGCTCGACCCTCCTCCGGCTTTTCATCTTGAAGATTATTTTTAAATTGGATTAGATTAAGATAGGTATGTATATCAAATACGTATTCGGGATGTCCTTTTCAATGATGTTGCTGCGTAAACAGATTATTTTCATGCCGTAACTTGGCGGTTCTGAAAATGGGATTTTTATGAGAGTTTCGCGCTGTTTAAGGTCAATATATTGAGGAATATGGCGTGTTGATATATCAATTGATTTTTACATCTACTTGAAAAGTAAGGGATATTTAGTTTAAACTGGGCAGGTGGACTCACCCAAATCTCTGAATGAATAAAAAAACACTTTTAAATAAAATTAAAACCGTTACGGAGAACTTTAACACTAGATCATATTATATTATAGAGCTCATAATATGTTATTGTAGTATAGAATAAATCTTCGAGTCATCAAGTCAACGTACAATATAGTTAATGTATTCACTTCCTTCTCCCTGCTTTCTGAATGAACCATTTTTACACGATAATATGTTCTCTTTTTTATTTAAACCTTAATGTTACCATTTAATAAGCAGCATTAAATTAATAATGTTCTCACTCGTTACTAAAATATTATATGTATTCCCTATGAAAAAGTATCGAGCTACACCACGCATTACTTTTTTTATATTTTTATACTCTTGATTACAAACCAGTCACAAAACAGTCCACAGGTCAGTGGCGTAATACGTTCTATTATGGTCTCCAAATATATGAAGAGGCATCCCATTTGATTGTGCAACGCAGCAGCTTTGTGAACCGAACACAGCCTACCCGATTTAGATCCCTAGGATTACAAACCGATGAAAAATTCCACCAGGACTGATAGTACGTCGCAAATTGAATACGTAGTATACTATATAACGAGATCTGTGCGCTTTGTTTCCCATTTAAGCCTGGAACAATGTTGGAGTTTTATGTTCATGTAACCCTCTGAAAGAATATAGGTTGAGAGGTTTATCTTTTGTTATTACAACGTTGTCATGTTATAGATGCTTAACAATTATGATACTTATATAGAAAATAGGACAGAGGCTCAATTTTATGTAGACGTACCTACATGAAATAAGAGATGAAATAGCAAAAGAGGGAGGCCAAAATATATTTTCTTATGTATACAAACAAAAGCAAACAACGGATAATATTGCATTAATTATCCTCAATTTATACCACTAATATAATCCATACATACGAAATTTCTTCATTACAATAAAATTACAACCAAAATATAATTTATCAAACACCTACGTTAGTCACACGTGGAGCGTCTCATCATTCATTTTCGTATATAAGTTACATAATCTCAATAAACTCAGGAATCCTTCGTAATATCTCCAGAAATGTTTCCAAAGGTAAATAGGGGTTTACGAGATTGGTGTGTACGAGGAATTGTTAGCCGACGGCAGCACATTTGTTATTCTATTATTACCCTTATTTAATATTGCCGTGATAAATATACCTCGTAAGGATTAGCGTAACAGCAAAGTTGAGTTTTCATCGCACGTATAGTGAGAGATCTTGCAAAGTTCTGTTGATAAGAAATAATAAGCTTCTTTGGTAGGTGTTAATTTTTTAGAGGAGTGATGATAAGTGTTAGTATAATATTATAATATAATATTTTTATATATAAAATGAATTGATGTTGAATAAATTTATTTAGGCTAAATAATTCAATAATTTTTCCACAAGCTGAATGTGAAAGAATAGATAGTATTGGCTTAATCCATTGGAATGTTTCTCTATTAGCGCGTAACATTATCAGTTAATTGAACAAATATTGTTGTACTAAATTGTATTAGTCTTTGCGAAATGAATAAAGGCAACTTAATAATATTAATGGCAAAGTTAAAAGACTTACTTTCTCAATGTTTTAGTATTCTCTAAAATCTAAATTATTCAATTGTTTATATTTATTTATTTAAGAGTTGGGATTTTGAAATGGAGCACTTTTATATTTCCACTACATAATTATCTAGTTGTATATTAATGAAAATATATTATTAGAATACGTCTGTACCGAACTTATACAGAACAATTACACAGTCAGCATTTATAAAAAAATCACCAATATTTGCCTTGGCAACGACGATATAAACGAAGGAAAACCTTAAACGTAATCCGAGCCTTTAAACCTAAGACCTAAAGGTTAGGCGGCGATTACTTATGCCGGCTTTAATAATTGGAATGCAAGGGAGAGGGCTGCACCCCACGTGTTTACCCTCAGCAATGGGGTCTGCACTGACACCTGTCTTAGGTGTTGTTATGTGGAACGTACGACTGCTTCGAATCACTTTAACTCGTGTTACACTGTTAAAAAGGTCATCGCCTTCGCTTTGATTGAGTTTCATTTGATAAAAGTTTTAAGGATGAAGAAGTACCTTCATACATGCAAGTCAGCGTTACTATAAGAACTCAAAATGCTATAAATAATAAACAAAATGAGCCTTCTAAAACACTATTTAATTTTCAATTAAATTTAATTCTTAACAACAACTTGATTTGAAAACAAAGAATAGGAGTAAGTTATGTGTGGTTATATACACGGTATACCTACGAGATTAGAATGAACATTTTCAATCATTTTTGAAGTAAAACTAATATAAGCCCGCTGAGAATAAAATTCCAAGGTCGCTTCATAGCAATACGGTCACGTCATGGAGTAAGGTGACGATTTTGGTATCTTTGAATCTTGCCAAAGAAGTTTCACACGTGTGCGCACACACGCTCTTTTTTTTTAATATTCGTCTTTTTAACACCTTTTAAGCCTCAACAAGTATAATATAGTATACTACTTGCATGATTTATTATTAATTAATTGTAAATATAACAATTATATTAAGTAACGATCGTTCCACAATATATAGTGAAAAAAGGACTTCAGGCTTCGCCTTAAGGAAGCCCATGAAATGAAATGATCTCGTAGCAATCACATTAGCTAAATCGTATCTGAATGGAAGATTCAGTTGCCGCCATAAAATGAAATTCATCTCTTTGAGCCGTCCACTGAAATATTTTTCTAAATTAAATAGGTACTAAGCAACACTTTTTCCTCGTTAATGTAACTTCTCGTTAATAAAATTTTAGAATGAAGAAGGTACTTTTAAAAGCTTCATAACATGGTAACCTGTGATGGTGCATGTAGTGTGTATTCTAACGCGCATTGTTCCAATTACATAATATTAGAAACACGGTGTAATATATTCTTTCTAGTGAAAAAAAAATACTGTTCATTATATTCTTAGTCTCATGTACTTCAAGATATTTTATTAATCTACCAAAAATTATTTTGTTGCCGCAACAAAATCGTGCGGAACGGAGCGTTGCTACTACGTCATCGCGGCGTCACGTCCCCGCGCCGTGCGATTGGCCGCGGATGACCTACCATTGTCCGCTACCACTTGGACTTGCCACGCACTCTGTAATTTTGATTATTAAACTATACGCGCAAGTTTATTTCGTCTTCTTTTCGCCACCCAAAGTCCATCGACCAGTTCGTACGCAACATTTCTGGTCCTTCGAGCCGGATCCTGGATTTTGGAGACGCAATCGGCGAAGAAGTCGCAAAATTACAGTGCAGTTTGGTAAGACGGCCAGCTAATTTATCCAACCCTGTGAAGCTTCATCTGATTGATACTGTGCTTTGTAAATTCCAGAGCTTTTGGTGTTGCTTCCCTCCTCACGTGCTTTTACGCAACCGAAGAATCTGCTTCACGTGGCACGTAAGTACTTGTAGCTTTTTACTTCAGTAATTATGTCTCTTTCTGAGCAAAAGGAGCTTAAGGATTTGAGGAAAAAAAGGGGATTAATTAAATGTAGGTTAACTAACTTTAAAAAATACGTTTCTTCGTTTGAAAATGTTGACCTTGACACGCATCAGAGGGCAGAACTAAAACTACGTATACCAGGTGCGCAAAGTTTAATGAACGATTTCAATCAAGTACAAAGTAAAATCGAAGATCTTGTCCCGGAGTCAGAAACGGATAAACTCATAGAATCACGCGTCGAGTTTGAGAGGGAATATTATGTTGTCCTGGCGATGCTGGACTGCATGGTAAACCCAGATAGTTCCGAGGATAGATCTGTTAATAAATCCATTGACTGTTCCTTAGCGCACGACCAACATACGACCTGTAACAATTTTAGTAACGATTCAGTAAAATTACCGACTATTTCTGTACCTAGCTTTGACGGTTCACATGAACACTGGGTAGAATTTCGCGATACGTTTTCGTCTTTAATTCATGATTCGAAATCAATACCACCAATTCAAAAATTTCATTATTTAAAGGCGAGTTTAAAAGGTGACGCTAAAATTGTAATAGAAAACGTTGAATTTTCATCCAATAATTATCTGGTTGCATGGGATCTTTTATTAAACCGCTTTAATAACACGCGATTGATAGTGCAAAGTCACATTAAAGCAATATTTTCCCTCCAAAACGTTTCCAGAGAATCAGCTTGTCAATTGCACAATTTAATCGACACAGTTTTGAAAAATTTACGTATTCTTAAAATTTTAGGGGAACCCACTGATTATTGGGACACATTAATTATTTATATCGTGGTATCAAAGTTAGATCCCACCACTGAACGCGAGTGGGAACAATTTAAGAACACTTTTTATAAAATACATAAAGATAAAATTATTAAGCTACATGATTTATTGGAATTTATTAAAGAAAAAGCCGATTTATTAACTACACTATCCGTAAATCACAGTAAACCTAGTATTTCGAATAATTCAAATAAATTTTCTACTTACCAAAATAAAAATTCATCATCCAAAATTCATTGCAACATAGTTTCGGATAACAAACACTCATCTAAATCACAATCCAATAAGTCGCGCAGCCATTACAAGTCATGTTTGCTATGTAACGAGAAGCATCAGCTATATTCTTGCCAGAAGTTTCTCGACTTATCCCCGCAACATAGGCTTAATTTAATTACGGATAAAGACTTATGCATTAATTGTATGCGTCCAGGTCATTTAGTTGGTACTTGTCTTTTTGGTCCGTGTCGAAAGTGTGAACAAAAGCACAATAGTTTACTTTGTGATGCAATTAAATTATCACCAATTAAGCAAAATACAGTGACGTTAACTACGTACGAGCACCCCTCGCTTACTAATACGCATCCCGTTACATCAGATAACGCACACATGCAACTTCAATATACTAATCACGCACAAACCGTTATGCATACAAAGGATGACAATAATTCTTCGCAACAGATTGTCATATTGTCTACGGCGATAATTGAAGTATATAATGAATCGGGTGAGTATTATTGCGCACGCGCAGTTCTAGATAGCGGAAGCGAGCGATCTTTTATTACGCAATCGTTAGCAAATAAATTAAATTTACGAATATTACAGTCCACTCAACATATTCACGGTGTAGGTAATTCTATTACGCAATGTTCGCAATCTTGTAACATTGAAATTAAATCGCGCGACGGGAGCTTCACTGCCCGTTTTCAATGTTTGATTTTGCCCCAAATTACATCAAAATTGCCTACAACCACGTTTAATTTCAATCAATTTAATATTCCTCACAATTTATTGTTAGCTGATCCCAGTTTTTACGAAAGTCAACCTATTGATTTACTGATCGGTGCTGATTTATTTTGGGAATTAATAACCGAAGGAAAAATGCGCCTTAAAAGTGGTCCTTTCCTTCAAAACACCAAATTAGGTTGGATAGTGTCAGGTGCAATTAAATCTTTTCCGTATACTAATAACAAAAATTTAACACATATTAATTGTAATTATTCGACATTATCGACGGAAGATGATTCACTCGATAAGTTAGTTAGGAATTTCTGGGAATTGGAAGAAATATCCGCGCCTAGCAATAAATTACAGCAATTATCTAGCGAAAATATTGCTTGTGAGGAACATTTTATTCGCACAACACGTCGACTTTCCGATGGTCGTTTCTGTGTTTCAATTCCGTTGAAACAATCACCTGAGTTATTAGGTAATACACGCGCACAAGCTGAACGTCGTTTTTACGCGTTAGAGAAACGTCTTCAGCAAAATACTAATTATAAAAAGATGTATTCTGATTTTATACAGGAATATATTAATTTAGGTCATATGAGTCTCGTCAATACGTATGGGAATCCGCACTATTTCCTACCGCATCATGGTGTGTTTAGGGAGCACGCCACCACAACTAAATTACGCGTAGTTTTTGATGCGAGTATGAAGTCTAGTTCAGGCGTATCATTAAACGACATACAAATGATTGGACCTGCTATTCAAGGTGACTTAATTTCTATTTTATTACGTTTTCGCGAGAATAGGTATGTTGCATGCGCTGACATTGAAAAATTTTACAGGCAATTGAATATTGCTGAAGATCAGCGTGACCTGCAGCTGATCTTGTGGCGGGATGATCCCTCAGAGCCGCTGAGGGTGTACCGACTCAACACCGTGACGTACGGAACGGCATCCGCACCGTATCTAAGTTGTAGATGTTTAAAGGAATTAGCCAAACACTCGAATATTCCGTATGTAGCCGATACTATTAATAATTGTTTTTACGTTGACGATCTCATAGTTTCATCGAATTCTATGTCCGAATTAGAAAATATTTGTAAAGAAACTAGTAGTCTTTTAGATTCAGCATGTATTAAATTACGAAAATGGATTTTTAGTCATAATTTAAATTTAATTACGCCTAGCGTTAATGAATCGCAAACACACGATCTCTGTTTACTTAATAAAACTTGTAACAATAAAACTTTAGGTATCGGATGGAATAGTCTCGATGATTACATTTATTATTTCACGCGGGCAAGGTCTAGAAGCGCTTAGCTCCTCATCTTTATGGTGGGAGGGTCCGTTATTTTTGCATAATGTACACTTTGAGTTGCCCGATTTAAAACATTCCAAATTAATTAATTCAGATTTACCGGAAATTAAATCTACAAATATTTGTTGTCACGTAAGTAATAATTTAGACGATAATTTAATTATTTTTTCTCGATTTTCACAATATAATAGACTTAAACGCGCAGCTGCTTATGTATTACGTTTTATTAATAACGCGCGAAATAAAACTAATAAGTGGACAGGTTTATTATCAGTCGAGGAATTAAATCGTGCTGAATTAACGTTAGCAAAGTTGAGTCAACAGGAATCGTTTCCCGATATTTATTATGCGCTTAAAAATAATAAAAATATAACGAATATATCAGGCTACAATCAAATTTCTAAATTAAATGTATTCTTTGACGCAAATAATAATTTAATTCGTGTAGGTGGGCGTATTCAAAATTCGCCAAATTTTAGTTTTAATAAAAAATTTCCTATTTTAATCGCAGCTAATCATCATTTTTCACTTTTGCTTTTTCGGTTCGAGCATGAACGTTTACTCCACGCCGGGCCACAGCTTCTACTGTTTACGCTCAGAGAGATGTGGTGGCCGGTCGGCGGCAGAAACCTCGCTAGGAAGGTGGTACATTCGTGCATGCGCTGCGCACGACTGCAACCGACTACAGTCGCGCCTATTATGGGGAATCTACCGCAGGAGCGTCTGGACCCAGGTTATCCGTTTATACGTTGTGGTGTCGACTACGCTGGCCCAGTGTTCACGTTGAATCGTAAAGGCAGAGGTGCTAAGTTACAAAAATCGTACATATGCTTATTTATATGTTTTGTTACACGCGCGGTTCACTTGGAACTTGTTAGCGATCTATCGTCGGAATCATATCTATTAGCTTTGAAACGTTTTATATCGCGGCGAGGTAAACCCGTGACTATCTTTTCTGACAATGGGAAGAATTTTGTCGGTCTCATGAATGAGTTCAAAAAATTTTTAGCTACCTGTTCTGATGAAATTAAAGCATATGCAACTTCACAAAATATTAATTTTAAAATGATACCTTTTTACGCTAGTCATTTCGGGGGATTGTGGGAAGCTGGAGTAAAAAGCTGCAAGCACCATCTCAAACGTGTAGTAGGTAACGCACATCTAACGTTCGAGGAGTTTAGCACAGTATTGACCCAGGTTGAAGCTGTCCTGAACTCCCGTCCTTTGACCCATCTTTCCACAGATCCCAATGATTTCCTTCCACTTAGCCCTGCACATTTCCTGGTTGGTCGTCCGCTGACTGCACCTGTAACGGCTGAGCATCTAGACGACGTGCCTGAGCTTCGTCTCCCGAGGTTCCAGAGGGTGGAACAAATACGCCAGCACTTTTGGAATCGTTGGTCCAAAGAGTATGTCTCCGAGATGCAAACGCGAACCAGATGGCACCAGCACAAGGGGGATCTCAAGGAGAACACGCTCGTTCTCATTAAAGATGACCGATTGCCACCGTTGAAGTGGAGCTTGGGGCGCATCCACGCGACATATCCGGGGAAGGATGGAGTAGCACGAGTGGCCGACATTCGTACTGCAGACGGCATCGTGCGTCGGGCGTTCACTAAAATTTGTCCGCTTCCTTCACCAGATAGCTGATTCTTCGCTTCGTGGTCAACAGTTCGTTGGAACCAGCACGTTCCAAGGCCGGGAGCATGTTGCCGCAACAAAATCGTGCGGAACGGAGCGTTGCTACTACGTCATCGCGGCGTCACGTCCCCGCGCCGTGCGATTGGCCGCGGATGACCTACCATTGTCCGCTACCACTTGGATTTGCCACGCAGCCGCCGAGCAGTGAACTCCTTCGCTAAAATTCATTGTACCAAACGCACTCTGTAATTTTGATTATTAAACTATACGCGCAAGTTTATTTCGTCTTCTTTTCGCCACCCAAAGTCCATCGACCAGTTCGTACACAACAATTTCTACATAACCCATAGGGTAAAAGTGGGATAGATGCCGCACTGGGATAGATGCCTCATTTTAGAATAGAATAGAATAGAATAGAAACACATTTATTCCCAAAAAATGATACAGTACATTAGATAACAGAAAATACTTATAACTTAAAAAACAAGGTATAACTGGGTAAAACAATATGTGTAGACGTAATAATATTATATTATATCTGTATCACCTCAGGGAAAGGGATTACTGACTCAGCATGAATGTTACAGCTGAGGCTGTAACGCTGTTATTCTGTCAGCACCATATTAAGTAGAGAGGAGTGACTAATAAGAGTAGGTATAATTTTAATGAACGGACTAAATTATGCTATGTATTACATTATAAAGTAAGAAGATTTTGATGTATGAAGTATGTAACATTGTTTGCCAGTCAGAAAGGAAAATCGGCTGAGTGAGTTGAGAGGAAACGAATCAGTAATTAAAAATAAATAGTGTGTAATAATGAATTTAAGTGTAATTTATGAATTTATATTGCCAACGTCAAGTAGGTAGAAGAAGTTAAAGACATCTTTTCCAGAACAATAATATATAAAACGTAGAAAATAGATGAAGTAAAAGAAGGACACAATTTTAATGAATATCAAGTAGATTATAGTTTATAGTAGATATTATTAAACACAGAAAATAACAATAGGTATTTATGTAGACTGTTTTTGAATAACGAGAAAATAAGCTTTCAACTTCTTTTTAAAAGTGTCCCTTGATTGAGAATTTCGAATAGGAGGCGGGATATCATTCCAGCATTTCGTAGCAAGAAATCTAAAACTTCCTCTAAAGGCAGTTTTGTATTTAGGCACAGAAAAAATATTTGTGCATGACCTACATTCACTCGAGGCTTTGGAGGTCCTCCATAAAAGTTTATCATATAAATAAGAAGGTTTTTTAAATTTAATAACGTCAAAAAGGAGACTGGCAAAGTAAAGTTTTTGACGGTTTTTCATGTTAAGTAGGTTATGCATGTTTAGGTATGGTGAGATATGTGTTCTTGGAGGAATCTGAAAGCAATATCGTGCACAAGCATTTTGCACTCTCTGAAGGAGACGTTGTGTTCTTTGAAGCAAACAAGGACCATAAACTGCCAGAGCATAGTTTAATTTGGACAAGACTAGAGTTTCACATAGGCGAATGCGCATATCTACACTTAAAAAATCACGAATTTTGTATAAAACTAATACGATAAAAGCAATTTCGAGTAACATTTAAAACATGGGCTTCAAATTTCAAATTATTGTCCATTTCAATACCAAGGTTGCGCACCTGATTGACACATTCGAGAGGTTCAAAAAACCTCACTTTCCAGAGTCGTGACTACGAATTAATGATTTAAATAGGAGCTCCTATCACCCCGCACCTCGGGTACGCATGAGCTGTTGTTTGGTGAAGACGTGTTTCGCTAGTGTGTGTTATAATATCCGCGGCGAACTTCATGAACACGTTAAAATTTAAAAAGGTTGATATTTGCCTTTGCATAACTTTATAAGTATTAATAAATTTCACTATATTTCTTATTATGTCTATACACTGGTTCATTAAGTACAAATCTAAGTGAAAATAGTGGCTCTTTTGTTTTTATTTAATATAAAAAAATACTGGGGCAGCTATCCTTATCAAAAAGTATAGTTGCCCCTTTTTATTCGAGGGATAGATGCCCTTAGGGGCCTCTAAGGGCATCTATCCCTCAATACATATGTACATGTTATTATCGATAATCACAGGTACTGTTTATATTTTTACCTGATTGCGTCAGAGGTTTTCTCTATGTTAACCGATTTTACTCGTTTAATTTGCTTTTTTTTTGTTATGTATACTTACTTATTAATGATCTGCCCTTATACTGATTGTAGGAGAACCACGCCACGAAAATACAAAAGAAAAGAAGGAGTGCGAGCGCAAGTATATTCTTGGACAACAGGACAACTATGTTAACATGACATTTGTTGGTTTATCATATAAATTTTATTAGATTTCGCGTTTATAGAGTATGTAAGGCATCTATCCCACTCTGCAGGCATCTATCCTCCTTAGTATTTTCATGGTGGGGCAACTATCCAACTAGGTAGGCATCTATCCTCAAAAAAGGTGTTCTACAAAAATATTTATTACACATTATCTATAAATGATAGGATAAAAAATATATATAGTAATTCAAAACAGATAATTAACCTAGCTATATTCATACAAAGTGTTCGTATAAGATTCATGATTTTAAAATTATGAGGCTATTTCAAAAAGTGGGGCATCTATCCCACTTTTACCCTATACTGAAGTTTCTGTTAAAGCAAATATCTATAATATTTATGAAATAAGTAAGAATATTGCTATTATATTATTCTGAAGTATTTTATGTGGGCATACCAAGTTTTTACTAGAAAAAGTTTTCACTTTTAATGTATTTTCATTTTTAACATGAAAAGTTTTAAAGTAAAAAGCTGTGAGAGGTTATAAAAATTCATGTTTCGATATCCATTAATTTATATTGTTTAGTATCTGTTTATTTTTAATCTACGAAATGGAACATTTTCAGCGTTAGGCTCTTAAAAATCAGTGATTTTCCTTCATATGATCCCAAACCTACGTATGTTTTAAATCACCTGCATGCAAATTTGGGGACATACAATTGAATTAAATATTTTTCTTTTAGGAATTATGTTTCAGTAATAATTTAATAATGTTATATTATATACTTCGTTTATTCAACAACTGACTGACTGTACAAAAATAGTTTATCATTTTTTGCAATTATGTAATTAAAGATAGAACGGGGTATCCGTTACCAAAATCATAAATTTCTATATCAAACGGACTCACTCCATTACTTAGTACTTTTTAAACCTCACCAATCGAATTCTATTAAAGAAAACACTGTAAGAACAACAACATTGTAAGAAACCGCGAAGCTTTTAATACTGGCCGCTACTGTACTAATGCTCCCATTTCGTGCCTACTGCACTTTACTGGGTCATTCGCACCCTACGTGTTAAATTATGATTATATCTTATGTAGTCGAATTAATTTACGATTTAATCTGCATTGTTAAGACTCGTATATGGGTTATTAATAATTTACAAGTGTAAGGATAAATTCAGATGGAATATTAAATGGTTTTCGCAGCTAATTCTTGATTAAATATAGCTGATAACTTATAATACCTAATATATTATGTAATACAATTTTGGTTACGATTGTTGAGAAAGCGGAAATATACAAGTTTACCGATTATTCAATTTTAAAATAAACCACATTTAAATATATAATTAAATTATTGCTCATGCTTTTGCATAAAATAATTTTACAATAATTCAATAATTTTAATTCATTAACAAAAATAATATTAATATAACGTTCTTTATAACAAACAGGTTGAATAATTACTGGCTATAAAGAATGTTCACGCATCGGACCACAGAACATTAAAAACAAATAGAAGTGCTATAATGTCATAATTACTATGAAAACCAGTGTCGCCAAACCCACACATTTAAACCCATCGGACTGATTTCGATGATCCATTGTTAACCAAATTGTCAACTACAAAATCAGTATCAATATTAAACTCATAAAATATTTAAAATATTAACCACTGTCCATCTGCTTATAAACTTTATGAAATGCTAAACCGACCTAAATGTTATAGATAGATGAATGTTTTACTGTTGCAGAAATCTGAATGAACTTTGTATAAAAAAGTTTCATTTGTTAACGGTCATCTGTTATTATACTTTTCAAAATTACTAAATTATCAAAGAGCATTTAGCATCTGGATTATTCCTCATAGAATCGTTACATTTACGGTTTTTCTTAAAACCATATTCTTCTAGCTTAACTTTTAATTACAGTTCAAACTACTAACTAGGTACATCAAAAACACTATGGGAATTCAATATAAACCTGAATAATAAAAGTAACAGTCGCGTAATTGCGTCACATAAAATGTTGCAAAAAAATTTAATTCACGACTAAATCCGAGCTTATTTTAGCCTACAGAGTGTATTAGCATTAAACTGATTTGAAAGCGTATAAAAGCGTCCTGAATCCATTTAGGAGGCTTTGAATCACTGAATTACCTACGATTTAAGCTAGACTAACTCGATTTTATTAAGTCCTGCACAACCTAGTTTTCAAATCCCGATGTAATTTAGCTTAAATTCCTGTAGTTTTCCGCCTATACGTTACAGAATGACGTTGGTTAATATTATTTGCTGTGTGCTCTTGCATTTCAAATCTGCAATGAAATGCTCTATTGAGAATTACATACTAATTTTATTAACTTTATAGTGCATTCCAAATTCTGTTGCACTGAATGTAAAATTGTAAGTAATCATTATCTGAAAAGGAATAAATTAAAAAGAACGGATGAGATGACGTAAGAACCTTGTAATGTTATAATTTTAAATTCTTAGAAGTAGGCGACAAAATTTAAAACCTCATATAAATGTTTAAAGGTTTCGTTCATCAGTTTTATGACAGATATACATAATATAAAGTAGCATTTTTTCTGTTAAAACCATCAAGAAAGCATCAGGCATAAACCAAAGCCTACGATATGATGAACATGGAGAAATTAACCCATTGTAATCAAAGTAACCCATTGCTATTACTCTATTTATCTAAAATCATCTCAATCATCATCTCTATTTATATAATTTTAACAACAAGCGTGATATAAATTATTCGATTGTATTTCCATTAAAAGTCTATTAATTTATGAATATAACCATTTCAAATAGTTATCATCCAATTAGTTAATAACATAAGTAATATAGTGATACCAAACTCCAGTTAAACTCGAGTAGGAAACCTTGTTAGTTCTGAATATTTAGCGATCGATTTAGTGCAAGTTGGTCAGGTAGTTTAAAGTACTCATCCTAATATCACACCACGTTCATACTATAATAATGTTATTGTTGTAATGAACATTACATACTACCTTTAACACAAACACTATTAGTATGATACTGAAAGTTATTAAACTGAGAAGGAAATAAAAATAAAGATGTTAAGCAGCAGAAAATCAAGAAGAGATAACAATTAATAGAGTAACTGTATCTATAATATAATTAGTTCAGAAATGAATGTGTGATCGTTTTCGAACCACTACTTAAAACATAAAAAATACCGTTCAACTTCACAACGTACGAAAAATCTCTGTAAAAGTAAATTCTGTCGAAAGTAAATTCAAATGTAAATCATCCTATAAATTATAGTGTTGAAAATCTAGTTTTATTCGTCATACTACACTCCTTTTGTATGCTTAATAATTTCACGAATAAAATATAATAAAACAATCGATCAGGCGGTCACAATATGAACATATGTTTCTGTCAGGTTGTGTATAGCCATGATCAATAGCCGTAGACTGTCGAAAGCAGACAATAGCTACACCTATTTCATGTCAGAACCTACATTATTTTGTAATATGGTTTCTGTACTATAACGTAGTCTAAGCTTTATATTTCAGCTGGAAGTATTCAACGAAAATAGGTTGTGAGTTTCCTTCGAAATAATTGAAACACGTTATACATAGGATAGATTTTTAATGCAATTTTTATCATTATTTAAGAAAAATTAATTTGTAGGTACAATCTTATGCGAGATTATAACGCTTATGTTTCCTAATTCAATAGGGTATCTGTATAGTCAAAATAATTAAAGCAATTAATGAATCCAGTATATTTATACACTCTAGTGCATGATTACAAAACATATGCTTAACATCATAGCTATACGCGACTTGAATTCTCATTAAAATGTCAGTCGAAATTTTATTGCGTTCGAGCGATCGCAAGGAGTCGGCACGGAGGAAATTACATCTCTAATCAGCTTATTCCAAACGAGTGACATCTGACAGAAACGATGCGCGACTAGCATATCGTATTGTGGAAGTATTGTGGCGACCAATATTGTTCTATCATTTCATAAAAAGGGTCGGACGGGCATAACATTGAATTGATACTCGCCTCAATGCGCGGTTCATTTAAAATGCTTCCGTTGTTTCAAATTGTTTTTTAAAGCTGGTAGATTGACATGTGCAGGGAAATGCTCTGAATAGAGGTTTTAAGAATATCTTCAAGGGACTGAAGTCAAAGAGATATGATACAGCTCTCTCACATACAAGGTCTTAGATTTTTTTCTACTTTTATAACCTGAAGCTTCCATCATGTTGGAGAATTTCGTATAAAATCGTCGTTACAATCTCAGTCACTCCCGTACCTAAATTTGTATCAGGCCTAAGAGCCTTGAAAAATGTAAGTTCACGGTATTAAAAAGTAATTCAAGTAAACATTATGAATTTTAATTAAGTAGGAACGATTTCAAAGGACGCCACTCGCTTTGAGGTCTCTGCTGAGCCTGCTCCGGAGTCTTAATTAGTGTTAATCTTAAGATAATAAGCTACGTGTTTTAGCCACTAATTGGTGTAAATTGAAAAAGTCAGGAATTCACTGAATTAATTTCACGAGTTTCGACATCGGATTATGAACAAAGGAACTCATTAACTTGCTTGTAAACTCTATTAGGATATTTAACTGAGCATCTTTTTATGATCGCGCCGTAATTATACTTTGAAAACAATTCAATTTCAATGCGAGCTTTATTCGGAATTCGAATGGAGCTCTGAAGATCCGTTTGTACTTATGTTTGAAAATTATACAATAAATATTTTCCACAAAATTGGTTAAATAAAGTAAGCAGAAAGTTTAGCAAATTGTAGTTGTTTTATCTGCAATTTCACAAATAAAATCCGTTTTGCTTAGTACTAGTTGAAACATAACTAAATCAAAACAAAGAATCATCTTATAAAAAAATTACATAGAACAAGTTATTATGTAAATAAGCTTCATGGTATCTATTTTGAAAAGAGTTAAAAATACATTAAACAACTCTACATAATAGAGTGGAACACCACTTTTTACCTCACTCCGATATTCCAAGTACAACAAAAATCCCAACCACACGATACATACAGAATATTCTAGAAATTGTTGCCGTGTGAACTCAACATTAGAAACAAAGGTATAGACGGAATTGATGGAGCGTGAACTGATAGAATGGGTCCAACCTTAGCGGGATAAAACCATCGTCAGACAACGCGCAATTTGCTCTAACGTTCGTCGCGATCGTTCTGAAACACGGGGTAATATGTCGTTCATAATGCTGCATCGGTTTAAATTGTTGTATAAAATATACATGACTGTATAATAGTGTATATGAGGAGTTTTGTATATGTGAAATATATGAGGAGTTTTCTCCCAAACTGTTAGTTTTAATAGTAAAACTTAAAGTAGTTAAAACTTACTGTTAAATTTTTCATTTTTGTTAGAGGGGGTGTTTGAATGCTAAATGTACCAATGATGTACCATTTATAATCAGCGAAAATCTTGAAAATGTTTTTAAATATGATGACGCGTCACATGAGTCAATATAAATTTAAAAAAAAAGCTATCGAAAGACGACGCGCAATTTGCTCTGACGTTCGTCGCGATAGTTAAAACTAAGTATAACCTTTCGTTTTTGGAGGAGGGATGTTATAATGTATCTATGACATGTTATTTAATGAAAGTTTTTTTTATTAGTCATATTTTTTTTTAAAAATAACTCAGCGAAATAATAACGACAATCAGCCAAATTAGAAAATGTTTTTTTTTTATAATAATGACGTCACATGAGTCAATATAAATCAATCAAAAATATAATACCGGCAAGTCGGTATGCTTATATCAATTTCAAAGAAAAAAACGGATCAATTCAAGCCAATATTTCCGTTTCAATTTGCAAATTATAATCAAGATTTGTAATTAAAATCCTTTGTTGACGTGTCGATACAAAAACTTATTGATGTTCAATGAACAGAAATAAATTGAGTGATAAAATAAATTTGATTTTAATTAATCGTTATTGTTTTAACGTTTCGTGAAGTTTAATTGCGAATATATCTTTGTTAAATTGGAAAATATTAATACTCAAGGAAAAAAGGAACATTTTTTGTAACTGCAGTGTAATTATATATTTCGTGAAAACTATGTCTCTAATCTCTACGATATTAGCAGTGTTAGTATTTTCCCGAAAACTATGTAATATGTATCTAATCTCTATATTATTATCCTCTTTATCCTTAATGAATTTTAATAGAATACATGTTTTAATAGAGTACATTGTGACACGTTTGTACCCAACCCACAAATTGTTCAATACCTAAATGATTTTTATTTTTATTTATTTAATAAAGAAATAAAAGCGTAATATTTTATTTCTTAAAAGTATAAACATACGCTACGCTTTGCTACGAAAAACCCGACTTACAGACATTTTTGTTCAAACACCGAATAAAAGGTATAGATATTTTAGTTATCTCTGTTGTTTTTCACATTACTCAACTTATCATATAATAATACTATCTTTTGAATTGAATCATACAATTAATTTTATCGCTATTCCGGGATGATAATGTATCTCAAACTCAAAAGCTTCTTATTGACAAAGCCTTGCAAAATTTTTATTTGGAGGAACCACGTGGCATTTCAATTTTAATGATACCTACAGCACCGTCTGCACAGGAAACCTTCACTAAAGACGTCCAACCACTGTATTGTGTATTTGCACTGAAACCTCTCGAAGTTAACGATTAGATATATTGCAAAGGAATTTATATTTGAATATTGTGGGAGATTCAATAAATAAGACCAATAAATCCTACTAATATTAAGATACACATTTGAGCGCTCTACCCACTCAAGACTTTAAAATTGGTGTATAAATTTAAATTATAATAAACTTAGGTTGTATATTGCTTACCTTCCTAATTAAACACAGCTGCAATACGACAAAAGCTTATTAATTTTATACATGAAATGGTTTCGTATTACGACATATTAACTGCAATTAGATACATTAAAAACCTTCCGTTGCGGACCCAAAGTCATACGTATTATAATATTATCTGTAGTCATACTATACAAACTGCATATGAGACGAAACGTCTTTAATGTTAAAAAGACAAATCTAAGTGAGTAGTTTCGAGATAACCCGATGTTTAGAATATCATGTGATCCCGTCAGACCGCCTGCTATACACCAGACTTATTGGATTTCCTTTGCTAACCTGACTAAGGAATTGAAGAAATAGAATTTGAGTTGCAGCATTTGAATATCCTTGTCTACTTCGTCTTTTTAAACCATAAAACAACAATATAACAATTACTACAACGAAGTACTTACAAATGCGTCAGTAATATAATAATTAATGATAACAAATTTGACGTAAGTTAAAATAATTTATAATGAATTATACGTTGAGAATTGAATACTAACGATGTACCTGCAACAAATCTTACTAACATGATTGTTATTAAAATACAAATAAAACTAGCTATGTGATGTGATGTTCTAAATGTGATGGCAAATACATCAAATTTAGAACAAAACATTTTCATTGTTACGCCGTTGATAAAGTTACGTCGGTGCATTTCAATCAGATTGATATATCAAAGGGGATTAAAATTTTAACGAGTGTAACAGGCACAGGTTATGCCTCGCTTTGTGTTGTTACCTTTGTTAAAAAATCGGTGAAGGACGTTGGTGTTAACAAAGCTCTTAAATTAATAATTTTTAATCTGCATACAGCTGTTACGTACGAACAATTTCTAATGCCACTTAAAAGCTTCAATGAAGTAAGTTTCTAGATGAAAATGTGATCTGATTTTATCATTATTAGACTTGTTCAGAAAAAAAGAATTATTTTGTAATGATATAATAGGTAGTGAAGTTATGAGAGGTTACACTCTAATATTTTTATATACAAAAAAATAGGCATAAACGTAATGGAAGTTGGAATACTATTAAATAGAGTTGTATACACTCCTAAAGAGAGTTGTATACATTTGTGTAATCTTTTCTTCCAACCACAATCGTTTCAAACTGTAGCACAACCTTAATTAAAAATGTAAAACTATAAACGTATGTATTTAAAATTCATTAATATTCCATACCGGAGGTCGTAACGGCGTGTTTTAAAAAAGCGCAATGACGTGCTAAATATAGGACTTTATAAATTTAAAAACTCATTCGTTTAAAGGCTTTAGCTTAATTATAATCAGCAAAGTTCGTTAGTAGGCGTGCGCTCTTTCTATCCAATTACCTCACGTGGATTTACTCGTCGCTGAGCAAATAATGCCAGCAAAGAGTATAATGTTTAATAGGGCATAGAGAGCCCTCTTGAAGCATATGAAGGCAAACCTATTTGACTTTGACAGGCGACAATGCGCCCTCTGGATTTTGGAGTTAAAACTAATTCTATATACCTACATACATATACGCTCATATACGTAATACTAATATCTACCTATATATTTTTTTACTTGATAGTTGAAAATTGAAATCAAACTTCAAAATATTATCAATTATGTGCCTGGAATAAATGCTCACAATTCACATATATTTGCGTCGTTATTGAAATAGGAGAGCTAACTGAAATATCATTTATTTTCAACATTTAAGAAATAAGACTAAAGATCTAAATGATTATGAAATGGTGTTTTAAAGATTTAGGTGATTTAAAAAAAACCTTTCACTTATAATAGGTAATAATTAGGTACAAGATTATTAGTATATAAATTAGTTTCACTAAATGAATATTACGGAGTCTATAAAAATAAGATATTTGGAAGTGCTAAATATTATTCAGTCAAATTTCTTAAAACATATTGAAGTAGGTACTTACTAAGAATAATGAAGAAAACGACATTATAAGAAATTAATACTTTATTCTTTAAATGCTTTCACTGTAATATTACATTTTATATACCTAAAACCTTAGATCCTAAAACAAAACTGTCCGTGCACATAATTTTCAGTAGAAAGTTTTGAAAGCCTGAACGTAGGGCTCGATTCAACGCACTTTCACCACACTTTCACGAGAACTAGAAACTTCACACGATTATCAACAAAATGAACTAAATAATAAGTTAATAAACTTCACGTATAGTAGCCGCCATTTTATGACAGAATTTACAAAATAACATTTTGTGATCTGCGATGTAAACAATCAATGTTACCAATTAATAAATCATATTTAACACTTTTCATGTCAATTAATAAAATGTTTTCAATATTTATTAAATCAGACGCAGTATTTTTTATGTAAAATATTTTCCTGAATTATAGTTCTATAAGATACTGAATTAAAAATCTGAGATAATTGTTCTAATTCATTTAAACTTTGAATATAGGGAATATAGAAAGGTTTTCATTTGTCTTATTTTACTACATTGATTTCATAAAGACAACACTGAGAAGCTTTCAGAAAATGTTGCAAGTTTATTAATTTGATACCATATGAAACGATTAAAATCGCAAAATTATTTAATGGAATTTAAAAAAAAAGGTAAGCTTCGCATTCGATCTATTAAAATAAAACAATGTTTCTAGAATAACTGCCATTTATTTAAATGTCTTTATACAATTTCCGATAACTTTAAAAAGTGCGATGCCATCTTTTGGGGATTTAATATAAACTGATTTAATACGTTTTTGTTCTCCAAAGTATAGATGGCGTCGCTTTCTTTAATAAATGTCAGTTTGTTCTAGGTGTCCCCCCCCTGAATGCCAGTGAGTTTTACTGAAAACCGTTCGATACTTTTACATAGTAACATATGGTTTTATGCATTTTGGCTATTAATACATAATGTAATATTGTCTTCCGCCAATAATTAAAACTGTTGCATTAACCTGTTTATTGTGGGACCAAAAAGTAAATTGTATAATTGTTATATGTCAACATTTGAGCGTCATGTAAGTAGGTAGTCATGATGTAAGGTAGTGTAAAATTATGTTATTTATAAATGATTCCATACATACAATTTTATTTAAAGCAAATTAGTAAAGCTTTATTTGGAAATTCGGAATTCGTTACTAATTCGGAGATTGTGAGTTCCTTTCCATGTAACGAGTCTCGTGTGTCAGTTCAGTTGAATCACACTGATATTATAAATACGAAAGTTTGCGATGGTAAATAAATAATGATTTACTTGATTTTTTCCGCGGTATAGTCAAGTGAAAACACGCGACACAGCTAGTTTATACATAATTCATAATAATGATACCTCGTCAAATCCTCTAATTGAGTAGCATTGATTGAAGCATTCGTTTATTCAAATGTTAATTCAAATAATGAATTAAAAATATTTGCAAACTCAAGCGTACTTCAACCATATTGCACGCGCGTGTATGTTAGTTTTAATTGCCCTCATTCTCTTAATGAACATTTCAATGCCAAGTACTATTCTATCACGAATATTATAAAGCTGAAAGTTTGTTACTAGAATAGTGTAGACTGTGGATGTCTGTTTCTAGCTAGGTAAATTAATAAAGGTATGGTAAATAAAGAATAGATAACTATATTTTGAATTAAAAGACTACTAAAAGTTTACTCTCTCACACCATGAAGTCGAACAGTAGCTTGTCAATATATAAAAGGTCATTGTTACCTACTATAATAATTATTTATGGAATCACTTGGAACTCCATCCCATAAATGAAAAAAGCTACGCACGAGCTTTTAGTATTTTTAGCATTTGCTGATAATATTTATTCAGTTACTTTTATGTATTTTAATTTTTTTTTTTTATGGTAGAAGAAGGCAAACGAGCCGACGCCTTGCCTGATGGTAAGCTAAGTGCGCCGCCCATAGACTACCGTAACTGGGTTACGGGTGTTGCCTACTGGTAAAGGGAGAGGGACAGGATATTTAGTAAAATGAAAAGTAATATTAAGGAAATGGCTTCAGTGGATCAGGGAGTGGCTTAATTTATTGGCCCTTCAGGTAGTCATAAGCTCTCTTTTTGAAGGCCTCCATATTGAAGCTGTTCGGGAATACAGACTTTGGCAGTTTGTTCCAAAGTACAGCAGTACGCGGAAGAAAGTTGCGCATAAAGCGCACAGTTGTGCTTCGCCAACCGTCCAGGTGGCGTGGATGGTAGAGGTTCTTGTGACGGGATGTGCGGTGGTGAAACTGTGCTGCAGAGATAAGGTCAAATAGTTCTTTAGAACACTCCCCATAATAAAATCGGTAGAATATGCAAAGAGACCCTAAGTACCCTTTAATGCAAGTTATTAAATAAGATAAAATTAGTTTTCCTAATAAGTATAAACTTAATCGAATATTTGAAAGATACTTATATTTCCAACTAAAATGCCTAAAAGTATACAAAATATTTTCTTAATTCATAAAATGGCAATGAACTTCGACTCAAAACTATTATGTAATTTCAACATGACTGAAGCGATACTTCTATTAATTCTTACGTCAAAATCCATACTATATAATATTACTAGCTTTCCACCCGCGGCATCGCCCGCGCAGTCAAAGAAAAACCCGCATAGTTCCCGTTCCCGTGGGATTTCCGGGATAAAACCTATCCTATGTCCTTTCTCGGGTATCAAAATATCTCTATACCAAATTTCATGCAAATTGGTTCAGTAGTTAAGGCGTGATTGAGTAACAGACAGACAGACAGACAGAGTTACTTTCGCATTTATAATATTAGTATGGATAAATGCGAAAGTAACTCTGTCTGTCTGTCTGTTACTCAATCACGCCTAAACTACTGAACCAATTTTCATGAAATTTGGTATGGAGATATTTTGATACCTGAGAAAGGACATAGGTTACTTTTTATCCCGGGAAAATGACGCAATCCCGGAAATCCCACGGGAACGGGAACTATGCGGGTTTTTCTTTGACTGCGCGGGCGAAGCCGCGGGCGGAAACCTAGTAACAAATATTTTACAAATCACAAATCCCTATGCTATACAACTATAAGTTAGAGTAAATTGTTATTAAAGAAAGCATTGTGTAGACTTTCTCAAGTTTATTAAAATGAGAATGAACTATTGTATACGGGAACATTTATTTCAGCTTTTATAATACCAGCTTCGTCTTAGACAATATTAGAACTTACGGGATAACAGTATAAAACTGAGCTTTAAAACGTATTATATAAAAGGGTAATGGAATAACTTTGGAGCGTGAGGTCAGCTCGTTTGAGATTATAGTACGAAGTATGTGTAAAATGCATCCTCGCCTTTATAAGAACGGCCCGCACTATACATTTTTTATTTTCCTTTATTACATTATTTTTTATTAAATACTGTATTAGTATTTTATACAATAAGGCAGACCCATAGAAATCTAAATAATGTTAAAGATAATTTTAATAATGTTTTTTTAGATTTCTATGGGCAGACTGTTTTTGCATTCTTTACGGACTTGTTAAAATAGTTTTTAAAATATTCGACAACACTGAAGGTCTGCAAAAAAGACTCACTAGTAAGTGTAAATTTATTGTTCAATATTGATTACTTATACCTAAGCATCTTTTAAAAACTAAAGTACAAAATAATTGTTGATATTCAGTCGCAGATAAATTGGGTGTCCAATTAGATTCATGTTAAGGGCTTATTTTGTATCTGGGTTCCTGAATGTTATTCAAATATGAGTAATTTTATATTTTAAAACCATACCACAAACTCGTTAAAATATTAGTAAATCTATGGTAACATTAAAAAGATATTTTGGATATTTTTCAAAGGACCATAAAATGTTCTTGAAACTAATTCAAGTCATACACGGTAGTGGGTCGACAAGTTAAAGGTAAATATAGAATTGCTCTCCATTCCTCTGATACGTTCAGATTAAAATATTTTCAAGAAAATTTTATACAAGCAATATTAAATAACCTAGATTGAAGTGAAATTACATCCACTGACCTTTTATGTATTCCGCAGACCTGTATTCACTGCAATACTGGACATTGAAAATATTTTTAAGATGAAATTGTATTTTAATCAGATAAGCAATAACTATAATGTATATTCTAAATAATATTTTCATTTTGTCGGAGAGTTGGAATTTTATAAGATAAAGTTTTTGATTTGAAATTAGTTTCGATGAGTTTTGTTGGAATTAAATATCATTGTTTATGAAATATTCATTGGGAGGTATTATTAAGGACGTATTTATGCAAAAAGGGACCAACCCACACCGAATCAATTTCGAGAAAATGAGGTTTTTGTGAAAATCGTTTGCAAAAACTATATGTTGTAAAATTTGGAGAAAAAAAGTTGTTGAGCGTATGTATCATATTGAATCCTATCTAGGGATACCAGATACATGGATATTTATTAAATTTTAACAAAATAATCCTTGAAAAACCGCCCGGTTCTGTTTTGCAAAAATCACTTTTGTGGGTTGGTTCTTTATTGCAAAATTATTTTGGTTTTTATTGTTGCCATAATTAAAGAATAACGTTAAGCATCCAATCAAAACAGGCTAATTAATACAGCGAAAGTTCGCTGGAACTAATTGCAACTTACGTATGCCCTTAAAGTTAACAGGAAATATATAAAAATCCTTGATTAGACTTGTCGTACTCTATGGATTGGAAAGCTGGGCAGTGAAGAAGATGGAAGAAAAACGATTGCATTTAGCGAAGATTAGAATGTTGATATGGATGTGTGGGCTGACAAGAATGGATAAAGTAGGGATTGAATATATAAAAAGAAGATTTAAACTGGTCTTATTACAGCAAGATTGAAAGGGAATTGTCAGTCTTGGGACGGACATGTGGTGAGGATAGATGACACGCATATGACTAAGAAAGTGATGGATATGAATGTTGATGGATGCTGAATAAGAGGAAGGCCAAAGGAAAGAGGTGTAAGTGTGCAAAGTTATATTATGAAAGAAAAAAGAGTAAAATATGCCCTGATGTTTGGCAGGAGAATAGAAAAATAAACCGTGTTATACCGACTCCAAATAACATGGATTAAGGACAAGAAGATCATGATAATATTGTAATAATATCAAAATAGATATATTTGTTTCACTTTAATGACACTACTTTGGTATTTAACTAAGATACAATAGACCATCTTCTGCTTTCTTCTGTCTTCGTGGTAGTGACTTTCATTATTTTATTTTTTTGATTTTGAAGAGATCTGTGAAGACAAAGTCTTTTGTTTTAGTCTTTTTAAAAAAGTCTTTTTTAAAAATAAAATAAAAATTAAGACCAAAGATATTGTAGAAGATAATATTCCGGGACTCCCGATTTTGAAGTAATAGATGTTTACTTTTAAGAAGATACATTTTTTTTTTTGGAAAATTTTAGTATATCAATTTGAGAATTCTTATTTAGTGCTTTTTATAATAAAAACATGATTAAAGTTAAATAAATAGAACATATAAATGAAATTCAACATAGAATTAAGCCATTTGCTAACTTAAAGGCCGAGAAATTTCATTATACAAACAAGAACCAAAGTCAGTTGGTTCTGGTAACCTTGAATACTTTTTGTGTTAAAATAGAACCAACCAACTTTGGTTCCATCTTGCATAATGAAAGTTGGCGAAATTGGTTTGGTTCCGCAACTGACATGTAAAAAACTGTACTTACAGTAGTCAAAACTCTACCAAATTTTTTGAGAAGGTAGAAAACGTTTTTTTAACACTATCTGTGTACTTAACTCAATTTCACAAAAAATGTGGGTTGGTCCCTTTTTGCATAAATACGTCCTTTATCGCGTAAAACAATATTTGTGTTTACTTTTGAACTATAAATAAATCAGAAAAAGGGTTTTCGTGTCATCGAAGTTTGTTTGATCTTAATTTGATTTTGAGTGATATCAATTACCCATTAAATAGATTATTTAAATATTATTGATGAAAGAAAACTCTAAGTCCTTAAGCAAATTCCCAGTGTGTTTAAATTTTTTTTAATTTAACTCTTAATATATTTAGGTTCATAATATGTGAGAACACAATTTAATATATCCTTCATTTTAAATGATTAAATGTTATCAGGAAGTATATTAATTGTAACGTTAGTTCTATGCTCTAAAATATGGTAATACCAATCAATCTAAAGCCCCAACAAATCCGCAACGCAACGCGAAAGATATGAACCGTCTGCTTTTGTGATCTAAAAAACGAGCAACTAAATCGTTTTACGTAGCAGTTACAAACAACTACGATAGCCGAATACAGTGTAAATATTTGCAGAGAATATACGCCGAGTTCCAAATTGTTTGGCTTGACGCTATGAAAATTGTGAATGTGAAATTTTCGCCAAATAAGTTGAACGTTGTCTCTGCGACGCTCGAGTTTACCGCAGACGTGAACAGACAACTTCCTCGACTGAAAACGCTACCTATATTTCATCAACCTTTCACAATTTTGAATTTGTTACTGATTCAGGGATCTGGATTAATGGCAGTGAATTTTGTTGGTACTTGTTTTCTGGCGGAGAGAAAATCCGAGAATTTTTTTTTTATTAGAGATGAATTATCTTGGAAATAGTTCACATAGATTTGACAATATCGTATCGCACTATGGGATAATGCAAAAAAGACAGCTCTTTATTAAAATTTTGACTTCGAAAAAAAACGTGATTGTATAGCTATAGATAAAATAATGACCTGAGATATAAAATTATTATATCACACCTACTTAAAACACTTATTTGTACGAGAAAATATAATAGTCTAACAATAAGAAATCAATGGGCAGACTAATAAATTCTGAGACGCAAACATTGTAATTTATTATGGAGAAAAACTCCTTATATCACGCCACTGTCAACATGCAATCCAACCATTTATAATGCTCTAACACACTTTAACGTCATTTAGTAGAAATTATGTGGTTTTTGTTTAAAAAATCATAGACTTTCGAGTATAGTTTTTAATATGTAATAATAGCAGAACAAAGAAAGTATACTCTTGTGGTGATATTTATTACAATTTAGAAAGTACTGGTATGTTACTGTATTTATAACTATTATTTGATAAAAATATAGACATAAATTGTCGTATCAGCTGACTATTATTGAGGATTCCTATATGCGACCTTTATTTGCCATCTTGTGACAAATATATCATCAATTAATATCCACATATTTGCATTAATCAATTCCATTTAAATCATCCATAACAACCGTTTAATTTATTTTGGTATGTGTCAGAAAATTGAAGCCAAACATGAAAAATCACAAGCAATTTTCACAAATCCCTACACGTATTGTGAAAATTCACAACGCGCGGGGTTTATAAACATCCGTAATTTGTACGTTATGATACATGTAATGTTTATCATATTACTTGTAAACTGTTCAAGAGAAGTTAATTTATTTATAAATTACTAGTTTTTCGGCCGCGGCTTCGCCCGCGTTTTAAAAAAAAACCCGCATAATTCCCGTTCCTGTGGGATTTACTTAAAGCATAAAAAGCTTTAGCCTATGCATATAAAATTTCATTGTAATCTGTTCAGTAGTATTTGCGTGAAAGAGTAACAAACATCCATCCATCCTCACAAACTTTCGCATTTATAATATTAGTAGGATAACTTACTCTACGCTCGCGACTTCAGCTGCGTAGACAAAGAAAAACCCATAGCATAGTTCCCGTTACCGTGTGATTTCCGGGATTAAACCAATACCAAATCCTTTTTCAGGTTTCACACTGTCTTTGTACCAAATGAAATCTAAATCGGTTCAGTTATAGTTACGGCGTGAAGAAAAGACAAACAGTATATATTAGTAGAGATATTGATGTCACAGAAACTTGTTGCGATCATCTTTCGTTCGTTTCTATTTATTGGACCTCTCTTCCGTGAGCCCAAAACAAAGAAAGGTTTGCGATTAACATAGCCCCTAGGGATCAGCGATGTTACTTCTTTGTCCTTTTCTTGTTCGTACGAGTTCAAACTTCTTCCTGTAGGCTAAAACATCATTCAATTAGTCATTTAATAATAGTTTAGTAGCCAAAAATAATTCATAACTTTAAATTACGTGAACTTAAATCTAGCCTGTACTAACCAGGTGAAATAAAACACGCTGGTTAACATTGTTATTTTTGTTATTTAAGGTCGTATATTACTGATGCCTAAAATATTTTTAAAAGGCCCCAAGGCACCAGCTCTACATGTATTAAAGTCAGCAAACACAATAACATAACATAGTTCTTTAGCAAACATTAAAACAAATGATACTACTACGTTTTTATTTTTGTCTTGCTATTAATTCACATCTTTCTCTTGGTTGCCTGTAAGAGATGGTTCTGTAGCCATAAGGTCGCGTATTGTGCAATTTGTGTGTATTTTATTTTATGTTATTTCTTTTCTTTGGTGTAAGCAAAGCATTATTAGCATTATTTAAACATTAATAAAGCATTCATTCGTTAATTCAAAATTTGTATAAAAACTTCGGTCAATACCCTATATAGGCCATTGGGTAATTGTAACAAGTGATTAATTACATTGCAGGCACACCTGCACGCGATACATGTAATATCCCGCCATCAATTTATGATCAAGACTGAAATAGCTCCTGTAAGCATTGTGAGATGTAATCTGGCAGCTAATTGAATTTGTTAATTCTGCTATTATGCTGTTAGGTCGTTATTTAATCCGTAGGAGCACAGATAATATATAGGTAGTAGGAGTAAACTTCGTTTAGCTTTATGTATTGATGTTAATTTAATTTAGTAGGCCCTATCTGTAAAGAGTTCAGTAATAGATTAGTATTAGTTTGTAATATCTTTTTGGTATTTAGTTGTTCCATCTTTGAACAATTTTATACAAATATATCTTTGTAAAAGCTCTGATAAAGGCCGCAAACTGTCTAATCTCCACACTCAATTTCCTGTAGACTGTCACGGACACAATAACAATCAGACACCACAGTTCCAAACAAACAATTGTAGGTCACGCAAATTGTCAGCTCGGCCATTCAGACAAGCTCAGCAGACATGCCTCCACGCCTGTCGTCAACAAAGCTTTGACACTGTTATGCATATTCCACTTTATCTTTATAAAATGGTGAGCCTTAACAAACCTCCGCATTGTACACATTATTAGCATCACAAAAGTATCGCCATCATTGCAGAATTTCAAAAGCAAATCAACCATTACCCACGTCCGACACCATGAATAATGGATGGCTACCCGTGGCTCAGCTTAGTGTCAATGAGATCACGCGCTGCGCCCGCCATATTGGATTATTTCGAATAAATGACAAAAATTGTTACCGATAAACCGAAGCCGGCGTCCATTTCCGATAAACTCGCTAAATCACCTTTCAGACGAAATAGGATTTTTCCGTATTCATTAACATGCCGTCTAAATTCCTCTAAAATAAAATCGTATAGGTAATTATGGTAAAAAGATTTTTCGAATGTCCCGCGGCAACACAGGTAAACATCGCTCCGCATTTTCCCTTGTAATTGAATAACGACCTCCACCGGTTCGGCGGATGCTCGGAAAAATAATTCTATTATCTTCCGATCTCTTTCCGCCTCCTTTTTCCTTTCGATAAATAATTTTCGC
>CAJQZM010039113.1:35658-46988 GCA_907164665.1 Colias nastes | reverse complement strand
CCGTCGAGCTGTCAAAAAGCAATTCTTATAGTGGACAGACTATAATGCTTGGGGGCCTGGTGACCCGTAACTCAAGTATTTTATACTTATCGCGGGCACCAGTCTCTCACAAATGTTAGTGTTAAGATATTATATAGATTAACAATGTATATATATTGTGCATTTGTGATGAGAGAAATAAATAAATTTAATTTAATTTAATTTAATTTAATTTTATTTATGAACAAGTCGTAGATCAGCCTTCTGTGTCCTACCAGACCGTGAGATTATTTTTTGGTCACCACCGGGAATCGAACACAGGAGCCCTCGCTTCTACGCTCATGCGTAAACCACTGTACCAAAGAAAGCGGTCAAACAAGTATGGCCTTCATCAATGATATTATAAAAATATTGAGGTTAAATTTCTTCACATATTCTACAGAGAATTCTCTTAAAAACGCAATTTTAATTTGAAATCATAAATTTCGTTAATATTACGCTGTAAAACACTCAACGTACTTCGTTTCGGCTTTCACTTCATTATCTCAGTTTATTGGTTCCAATACAATGCCTTAATTAATAATATGAACGATCGATAAATGTTAATTAAAATATAAAATTATAAAATTGTACATGTTCTCATTTTTCATATATGTACCTACATTGCAATCATTATAAACTACATAATATGAATTATTTTTTAAGGTATATTCGCATGTTAGATGATATGGCTAGATCAAGTAATAAAAGTTGTATCAAAAACTTCGGTGATATCTGTATATACCTAATATGGATCTAAAATATATGCCAGAATTTGAATTCAAATAGATTTCCAAGGATATCAAAGTTTTAACCCCAATGAATTAACACAAACTTCTGGCCAAATATTGATCTGAACTTCCAATGAACTTTCCCATTAGCAAGTTGATAAAAAAAAACTTGGAATTTAATTAAGAATATTCTTACTTCAAGTAAATGGTGGTTCGGCCCCTTTCAATCTTCATCATTCTCTTTTAACTCAAAGCGATGTATAAAATACTTCCCAAGTTTATTTTATTTAAATTAATTTACACGAAGAAATGAAAATTAATAAGCGATTGTTTATAATTAAATATTACACACCTGAAGAATATGTTCGTTGATCGCGATTCTCACGAAGTACTGTTGGATAGTCCATTTATTGACAGGAAAGTAACATCACGTCACGACCAATATGAGAAGCCAGGAATGAAAAATGTTGCAAAAATGTTCCTTTTGAAAGAAAAAGAAGTTGCGTGGGTCTACTAGCAACTACATAAAAATAACCAGACTAATTTTGAACACAAAGTCTTGAGTTATTGGGAACGTCGGTTAAAGTGATAATATTACTAAATACGACCATCATTCAAAAATTGACTCCAATGCTTGCATAGTAAGTATCATTTTCAATAAAAAAATCTCTACCATATCAATCGACGTCTTAAACACGATTAACACCAAGTTGTCCAACTATCACTCAAAGTATGGACATAGTTAGCGAAGCTATCAATCTTCAAGACTATAAAGCAATTGATGGGACATTAATCAAGCCTGGTTTGGGTCGAAATCGCATGGATTTTCTTGCCCCTGTCAAACGATTTAATTTACTTCCGAAAATAATAAAGGACAATGCTAGTTTACATAATCCTGGCTTTTCGTTCAGTTAAATTATTGAGGTGGGATTAGATAAAATCATTAATTTTAATGGATGGGGTATGGTCATCAGAATTAAATTTATTTCATTTAATAAATTTGACGACTTTGCTCTTTAACATTCTGGCTGGCAGCAAATTTCTTAATTCTTGTATCCTGGGTTCAAGTTCAAGGTTAGGTTCTGACACCTAATCAGATCCACAATTTTTAGTGTAGGTAATTTAGTTATTGCAATGAAGAATTTAATTATTAAGATAATTATGATGTTAATAATGAAAGACGGAGTTTCAATTAGGCTTTTTATTATTCAGAAGACAGTGTTTATTTTAAACATTTCATATTTTAATGTATTTGCTATAAGAACAAAATAATAGAATTAAACATCTGCATAAACTTTTACATTTAAGTTTTACCGGTACTTCAAATGTTAGTGAACGAAATGAAGTTATTTTCCTAAACTTTCCAAATATCAGCTACAATAGGAAAAATTCTGAACATACTGCGAACGATCCCTACCACGGAACAACAAAAACACAATTGCTAGTCAGCCTAAATAATTCAGGGCACTTTAAATATACAAAGCACCGCAAAAGCAACTAGCATAATGGAGTCTTCCGAAAGATGTTGACCCTTTGTTGAAATCTTTGAAAGGAGCCTCGCATACATCAGCCTATTTCATACTCTGTGACCCCTTTCATAATGTGCTCATGCATTACCCTTAAACATTCTATACAGGGTGTAATCGTTAAGTGTGCACAGGCGATTATTCCGTAACTATTACAGATATCAAAAAACTTTAAACTGATATCGAAAGTATTTAACCTAATGAGTAAAATGGCCATAATAATTTTTTAAAAATAAAACGAGAAATATCTAAAAAAATAACTTGAAACCCTCCCATACATTTAGTATGAGATACGAATATCCCATGTACATGGGTTGATCCAAAAGTAATGATAATCAATATTAAACAAGGTCATTACAGTTATAATAATTATGTAGTTCTCTAGATAGTCTTCTAACTAGAAAATATACTTCAATATTTTTTTTCCTAAACTTAAAAAAAAAAAACTTTGACTTCATCCACAAAAACCCCTCCACGCGGCCATCACTTCGCTGTCGTCTTAAAATAATTTATTGCTAAGAAAGTGTTTCTTATGCCGAGGAAAGAGATAAAAGTAAATAGGAGCTAGATCTAAAAAATAGGGTAGGTGTTCAAGCATTTGGAATGCCGATTTTTGAATGGCAGCCATCGCAACTGACGCTTTGTGATCTGGTGCGTTGTCTTGGTGAAACAGCGTTCAGGTCCGCAGTTTGCCATGTCTCTTTTCCTTACCAACCTACCGCAATCTTTTAATTTGGTCTGTTTAGTAAGAGCCCAATAAAGTGGCTACCTTTTTAAAATATTCCACCATAATTATTCCTTCAGCGTCCCAAAAAACTACCGCTTTAATCTAACCTACTGATTTTCACTTTGAATTTCTTCATCGTCACTTTGGAAGCTCGCATCCAGGACATTGATTGTTTTTTGGTTTCAGCATAAACATGGTGAACTCGGGTAACGTCCATGATCACAAAACGTGACAAAAAATTATCCTGATATCATTAAAAATTTAGAAATTTACCCTTACATGTCGAATCGTTGTTTCTTCTTTTCGTCGGGAAACATTCTGGCACGCACGGTTCACATTCAAATTAATGTAAATAATTGGAAACGTGGCCTGTTGATATGATTTTTTTGTGATTTCTTAGTGAATACATGAGCAAGCAAAAAACATTTATTTTATATTTTTATGTGCACAGGAAATACCCAATTATCATTACTTTTGGATCAACCTAGTACATTTAATATGAAAGATTTTAGCTTTTTCTTTCTTTTTTTGGTTTTCTGCTTTAATTACTTCGCAAATTTGAAGGGAAGTTCATTTAGAAACTGTAAATAGAGCTCCTCATTGTATTGCACAATGAGGACATCACTTCGAAAATCTGCTATGAATACAAAATGTATGGGAAATAAAATGTATGGGAGCGTTTAATGTAACATTTTTGGATATTTCGCGTTTTATTTTTAAAAATTTATTATGGCCATTTTACTCATTAGGTTAAGTACTTTCGATATCAGTTTAAAGTTTTTTGGTATCTGCAATAGTTACGGAATAATCGCTTGTGCACACTTAACGATTACACCCTGTATAAAGTAAGGGTAGCGATGAAAGGTAAAGAGAGATTGTAAGGCAAGATAAAATTTGTATTTTAAACGTGAATTTGAATATTAGAATCCGTGTGTGCGGAAAATGGATCAATTTGTTCAATATTATACGGAATTTTTACGAAAATATAGACTCTATTATATAATGTGAAAAATAGGCTGATATTTAGGTTAAATTAATAATAGCGTATATTACAAACAACAACATTGTAAGAATGCATGAATAAGAGGTTGCAAATCGAAATTTTGAAACAATAAAATTATGAATTGTATGACGAATGCCTCTCAGCCATGTTCAGCTGGTGAAAAGCTACAATTTCAAATCAAAGTTATTGAAAAAACATTACCTGTAATAATTGAGGACCTGCGCGAAGACCCCAGGGTGCCTGTCGAAGAAGTACTCGTTGAGGACGGGGTCATAGTTGGCGAGCGCCTCCGTCAGCCGCGACAGCCGCGTCGCGGGAATCTTCTTCAGCGTAGCTTTGTAGGTTTCGTGGCGAATACCGCCAACGTTGAGAACCACGCGGTTCTCCGCGTCCATGTTCAGGAGATTCATCTCTAGACAATTAGCATTCATTAAATATTGGTAAGTTATGCCAGTTATTGTGAAGCTTGATGATAGCACTAGATAAGATTGTTTCATTGACCGAGATGAAACGTGGAAGGACTGGTTTGATTAAAAAAAAATATGTTGGATAGTCCATTTATCGAGAAAGGTAAAAAGGTTATAAATCATACTGCTATGGAAAATAGGAGCGGAGCGTCAATGAAAAGTGTTGCAAGAATGGAAAAATATTCCTTTTCGAGGAGACAAACTTGTCTAGTTCAGCTATTCTTTTGATATTAGGACGGGGAAATAGTTACAAGTTCAATATGCTGGACATTGATCAATATGAGACACCTGTTTTAAAATGAATGGTATTTTCCATACGTTACGTAAATCAAATTGTAAGAGAAGTTTCAAACAATGAACATGAACTGATAATGGCTGAAAATGATTTTAAGAATGGATAAATTTCGTCAAATTTTAATTGCGTTTTGGAAACATTTAAATTTTACTTGTGCATTATTCTTAATAATATTTGCATGTATTATTTTCTGCTGCCTTTTCAGTATTATTTTGAGACAATTCTCAATGGAATGTTCTAGTTTTGAATAAATTATAGCTAGTACAAATAACGAGATGTACTACCAAGAAATGCAATTCAAATAATATCAACGAGAAAGTCTTAATTAACTTGCAAATTAGACAAAACTCTGTTGAAATTTTAATTGGAACTCATTGGCATGCATTTCTAACGAACGTCGCTTCTCATAATCAAAGTGGGATGTCACATTAGTTTGTTTGTTGTTCTGAGCAGCACTATTACAATTTAACTTTTCAGATTATGTTGGTATTAATATTGTTACTGGATATACGAAGGCTAAAGGGAAATGAAAATGAAATAAAGAGGTTACTAGGAGGAGGTATTTTCTATAATGCATATTAAAAAAACAGCGCAATGTTAATGTGACTGTATTCTGCAGTAAAATGAAAAATCGATTGAAGGATATGCTGTCGGAAAACTCTCTTGTCACTTTACTATTTGTATTTATTTTAAATGACATAAACTACACCTTACTTTTATAATATAAAGCTATAGATTTAGTTCGTTAGACCGCGCTAATGTCAGAAACTATACTGGGTCAGTTTAAAATAATATTTCAGTGTTGGATATATACATGATCACTGAGTGCTTAGAGCTTTTTAAACAACAGAATATGATAAGAAGTTTAATCACACACATCCGTGATGACACGTGAAATTCTACTTCATTCTTCAAAATAGTCTTCAAGTCTTTTTCCTACGTTACAAAACATCTGAGCAAATAAATAAAAGATACATACTTGCAACGCCTTCGGCCCTTGCAAAGAACAGATCTATACAACGCTATGGGGATCGGCTTTGTCCTCTTCTCCACATAACCTCTATATAATCATCTTCTGTTCGGCACGTCGTGTGTGGTGGCATTGCTGGCAGTCAACAGGTTTCTGGAAGAAGAATAAGGATTGGGATTATAGATCTTAATTGTTAGGGGAGAAGGTTCTGAATTGAATAGTAGAACAAAGGGTACTGCTACTGATGGTTTGGTTGAAGCA
Source organism: Colias nastes (assembly GCA_907164665.1). NCBI lineage: Eukaryota > Metazoa > Arthropoda > Insecta > Lepidoptera > Pieridae > Colias > Colias nastes. The sequence goes on along the minus strand of CAJQZM010039113.1, from coordinate 40,990 downwards.
GAAGTTTATTTATTACAAATTAAGAAAAGATCAGCAAATTTCTTTACATCATATATCCAGTAGTTTAATCTATCATATGGAACTACAGCTAAGAAACCACAAAAAAAAAACATTGACTGAATTTGTCAGTCAGGCGATTTGAAAAGAAGAAAATTGAATTCCCTATTTAATGTCCAAATTGATATGTACTAATTACAATGCTTTAAAGAGCACTGTAACCAAGTTATATAAAATGAAACAGTGAGGTAAAACGCCGCCACGTCAGCGGCTAGTAGTAATAGTAAATAATTTAAATTGTCTCTAAATAGAAATGTAGCCTTGACATGGCTAACTGACTGGCGATATTATCACTTTTAACGATCGATTGCTATATAGGTCTCAAAGGCTTTGTTTCGTTGCTTTCGGGGAAATTATATTACGATTCTGAACGCAATTATTTTCTTTTACTTGCCGCTTTGATGTATATTTTAGTGGGAATAGGTTTTTAGAATCGTTTTTCGTCTAAAGTAAGACGTTAGTAGTTACATTATTGTTTGGATACTTAGGATATTCGTATGGCGAGAATAATAAAATACCAAATATCTGATAAATATTTGTTTTAACAAATTGAATCAATCTTTGTTAAATACAGAGTTAACTCTAACCCAAATAAGAACATTTTTATGTTAAGGTGTCTGAACGAGTTACTTAGTCAATTGAATGAACTTTGGTATACTACAGAACTATAGTATAAATAGCGTACAGTCAGCTTTAAAGGGATGCTTCTTTCATGAGTATATACGTACAAAACCGGAGTGATAGTTTCATACAGCAGTATTTGGCGTTTACTTTTGTTCACAAATTCTAATTCACTCGAAACGAATCCAATTGTTATACAATTTTATAGCATTCCTTTTATAACATTACCTTCTGTTTACCGATGTGCCTAAATTGTAACAAAGGAATTCGCAAAGGACTCTTGATAAAATACAAACTCGTTTGATAAAATCACGTACAAGATTTATGAAAGTGTAGATAATATTTTGCACGACCATGATGCGAAGCATCAGAGAGTGCTTTACGATCGAAAAATTTTTTTCGCCTCATTTTTGCAGCTATTCTTATTATTATAGCCTTGTTAGTTCACGGAATCAAGATATTTTGCATACTATTGTCGAGATAATTTAATGGAGATTAATCCCATACTTTTTAAAAATTGATTTACTTCAATAGAATTGGAAAAAAACACCGAAATAGGTCAAAAAATTTTCCTGTCCGTCATGTGTGAAACCTGAAAACACTATAACTTGTGAAAAAATCCATCATTTGAGTTAAATTTTTTTTTAAAATATTCTAATTGACGATTGTAGGTCACTGAATGCGAATGATTAATTAATTCAGTGTCGTTTAATTGCAATTAATAAAAAACGAATATATATATTGTTTTTTTTTTTTTTTTTATATATTTCATAATTAAATGAGCATTATGAGTCGTGCACTTTTGGATTTTCCAAACTTTTTTTTATTTCGCCTCTGGGAGAGAAGAACGTAGCACCACTGAGGAGTGATATTTTAAGTAAATTCAGAATAATGGCAATTTATTTTGCGCCGTGTGTTAGGTATTTTTTGCGCAAAGATAATATTCTCAGACGAGATGGGAGTTTCAAATTGATAATAATTTTCGTTGTCTCTGAGCTAAGATATATACTAAACAAAATAAATAAAACGAAGCACATTTATTTCTTGTTAGAACCCTAAAATTAAAACGATAGTGATCACAGTTTGAAAATGTACAAACTAGAATTATTAACGCAAGTGACCGACGGTCTCCATACAATACATCTATTCTAATTCTAATATTATTATAAAGAGGAAAGGTTTGTAATTATGTATGTATGTATATATGGTTTTCACGCATAAACTACTGGACCGATTTTGATCAAATTTGGCACAGACAATCTTTAGAAAGAACATAGGCTAACTTTTATTGCAAAATATGTACCACGGGCGAAGCCGGGGCGGACCGCTAGTATACAATAAATAAAAAATAAATAAATTCCTAAAATCATGATAAGAATCAAAAAATATGATGGTCCTTTTTATTGAGTATAATATGCAGGATTTAAAATTTTGTGGACAGTTTTCATCAACAGCATTGTGTTTAAAAAAAAAACAGTTAAAAAAAGTTGAGTGGATTCCGTTATTACTAATTTTGTCCCGCTCCGAACTAATCAACACCTACGTCGCAATTAGATAATTCCAAACTCACATAAAAGCTTACAAAATTATCCAGACCTTGCAAACACAAAACTGCAATAAGACCGAACAAGATTCTCATTAAAAGTACGCCAAGTTTTAAAAGTATTCAGTCAAAACTTTTAGTTTGCGAAGGCTGTTTAAACAGACCATCAGCTAGTTTGCGAAGTTCAACAGTTTCATCCTAAAATTAATCTTGCCCAGTTTCCAAACCGTTATTAAAGAGCTAGTCTCCTTGGATTTGCTTCGTCTAGCTCTGTTTACTGTTTTGATCTTTGCAAGTTTCTAGCAGTCTTGGTTACTTGGTTAACGATAAGGTACTCTGTACCACTTGGAGTAATATATGCATTTTAAATGTGCTAAGGTTTCATCCATTTCGTCCAGTTCGTTAGTAAGGGGCGAATACTGGTACTTCCATTTCGAGTAAGGGAAAAATGCATTTTACATATAACGTTATATTGCCTCCTTTATTAGAAAGTAGTGTGACCTGACGAAACTGAACAAACGTTTTATTGACTCCTAGTGAAAATGTGGTTCATAACAATTTTACGATATTTTGTATGCAGACCATTTATTTTAATACGTATATCTGAAATATACATTTGATGTAACAGGATATAAAATGATATTTGGTCACCAATTCGTTGTCCAAATAACACAATATTTTCTATAATCTACAACAAAATAAGGTATTACTTACACCCAGTTTGATTTCCCTGCGAAAGGGCAACATTGAAGGAAGGGCCAACGCAAAGCTGGGTTGGCTATAAAGTAAACAAGGTGCCGTCCTTGACCCTTAATGGGGACCGTATAGGATTTAGGGACAAATGCGAAAGCAGTATCCCGAAATACCCGAATATATGGGAATTTGTGAGCATAAATGCATTTCATTTTGTACAATTACTTTGTTTGTTTGGTGTGTGACGAGCGAAGAGATACGTGGAATGTTTAAAATTAACTAAATTTTCATTTTAACATTAACTAACGACTTTATTGTTTCTTTCTTCTTTATGTCAAAATACTAGAAAATGAAACAGAAAAAAAGGGTTGTGGCCCTAATTTAGTAATAGAGAAAATGCCACTACACATGCTTAGTTAAAAATGATAAGACTACATAAGACAAAGGTGCTTAAATATTTTTCAATATTCAAGCAACAACCTGTTCGTTTTCATACGGAACCATACATTCACACGAAAAAACAGAAGCTTCTATCAGGCGAACAACTTTGATATAATCCGTTAAGTCGTGTCAAAGCAAACAAAGGGAAATTGTTTCAGCCAAACAAATATGTAAACAGATAAAAATTCCGCTCGCAAACAATCAAATAGTGAAAAACTTGTTTGTAAATAACGTGTTGCTAGCTGTTAAACAAACCAAACCATTTAGCGAATACATTTGAAGCCATTTTAAATTTTATTCACTAAATTATGTGGTTTTTATTGTTGCGTTATGATTTTGCCAGTAATTTTGTGGCCAATAAATCGTCAAAACTAATTTAAAATAATTGTACTAACCACTAACCACCTTTTGAATTTATTATCATTTCCATTTTTAGTCAAATTTTACTCCCATTGAACGACTAAAGGTTTCCGATGGCTGCAGCCAGTAACGACAATAAGGTTATTTATGTTGTGTCTATTAAAATGAGGACATTAATAATTGATTTAAATATCATCAATTAACACATTAGTATTGAATGTTAACAGAATTGGAATGTAACTGAACGCAGAATTTCGGAATTTCAAGATATAGGGCATTTTAATCAAAAAGAGCATTTACTATATAAATACTTGATATACAGACACATAAGCTAGACAATATAATAATATATTGTAAGCCAATATGTTATCTTTACAATAAGTCAGATGAAGAACTCCTTGCTATCTCATCCAGTCACGATTCAACCAGTGACAATTATTTCCTCCTTAATAATGATCACAACGATATTCCCTTTCATTCAAATCTATCTATTACTAGCATTCCGCCCGTGGCTTCGCCCGCGTTTTCAAAGAAAAACCCGCATAGTTCCCGTTTCCATCGGATTTCCGGGATAAAACCTATCCTATGTGTTAATCCAAGTTACCCTCTATATGTGTGCTAAATTTCATTGTAATCGGTTCAGTAGTATTTGCGTGAAAGAGTAACAAACACACACACATCCTCACAAACTTTCGCATTTATAATATTAGTAGGATAGGAAGGATAGGATATAACCCCATTCAAAATTTCACGTCCATTCGCCACAAAACAAAATGCTGCAGCGTCATACGTTTTTATTTTCAATTATCCGAGCCCACGTTTCAAATATTTCAGCTAAAGCCTCACTTTTTGGGCTTTTGTGACGTTAAATGTATCTAGATGAATGGGCAATTGTCCATTAGGGCGAGTAATTTTGGCTACCGATCTATAAACGTATTCAAAATAATTATATTGCACTGACCACAAATGTTCTACATGACATAATAATACTACATTCAATATGTATGAATCGGTGGTAAGTGTCACTTTTCGCTAAGTTCGAAATCATTGTTGAAGTCTTGTCTCTATAGAAAATTGCAAATTTTTGTGTGAGGTGCAGTAAAGCAACATTTACGTACGAATAAAGAAAATCAGCTAAGAACCTACTATAACGCAAAAATGGTCGAAGTATTTTCTGTGATTTTTTTTAAGATGTACAAAAACAAAAAAATTGCAGCAGGTAGGTAATACATCTCGTTAAATATGTGGAATAAAGACACTTAGTAACACACGCATAATCTAAAATGTTTTCACTTCGTATTTATCTAGGTTAATGCTAAATGTTAATTAAAGTAAATCCCGTAATCTCAGTAGTTATCATGCCATTGATTCTACGTTAGAAGCCATTAAAAGGACCTTATTTCGCTTTACGAGCGTTGTAAATTGAAGTGTTAGATTGTCTATCTGTATCTATGTGTTAATTCTCATTTATCCTGACTATCCTTATCAATTAAATGCGAAAGTGTTTATGTTTGTTCAAGTGTTTTTTTAATACACATTAGATTATTTGGCCTGGAGATATATATTATATTGTTAGACAAAAACTAAAACAGCGCCAATAGAGGGGATGACAAGTGG
>CAJQZM010039113.1:3813-25945 GCA_907164665.1 Colias nastes | reverse complement strand
ATTTTTGAATAAAAATTGAATCGAGCGAAAATGTTACAATTATGTTTCTGTCTTGTACATCGAAAGAAAAAGACCCAATAAATCATATACTAAATTTCCATTTTGATTGTATGTGTGACTGTTTCAGAATATTGATGCAAATTCACATAAAATTTAGGGAGCTTGCCCTTAATATAGATGCATTATTGCTTTTTCTCGTACATAAATAATTTATCAGAATTCTTCCAACTTCTAGAACTAATTCTAACATAATATGAATCGAGTACTTCCTATATTATGTTGCAACTATATTGGCAAAAGTTTCATCAGAATCAACAAATGTATCTTGAATACTGAAATGTTTAAATTAAGTCGGTCTACTCTTTGAGAAGTACGTGAAATTTATATTCATACTAACTACTACTACTAACTAACTTCTAAATATTCATACATTTATGTACTGACTAGCTAGATTTCCGCCCGCGGCTTCGCCCGCGTTTGCAAAGGAAAACCCGCAGAGTTCCCGTCCCCGTGGGATTTCCGGGATAAAAACTATCCTATGTGTTAATCCAAGTTACCCTCTATATGTGTGCTAAATTTCATTGTAATCGGTTCAGTAGTTTTTACGTGAAAGAGTAACAAACATCCATACATCCATACATCCAAACAAACTTTCACCTTTATAATATATATATTAGATATATGTATATATATTAGATATTGCTAAATGCTAAAACCTTTAGGTTGGATGTGTATATGTGGATTAGGATTTCTGTTACTAAGTAACATAAAAACATCTAATCAGATCTGGATGAAATATCATAAAAGAGGAAATTTGAACAATCTAGATAACCGTTATATCCATAATCTCCTTAAGCTCGATAAATTACCACGCGAGTGAAGCTGCAGGCTTTAGCTTGCAAACAATAGTGTCAAATTGATGACGTACACCTTTATAGTCAGTTCAAAATCAAAATTACCCAAACATAATCCAGCATAAGCAGCTAAAGTGCCTTATTTATGGCCACTTAACCTTAAGGGATTATGGTATCGAAGATAATTTTCCTCGGTAACGCTCGAGTAATGTGATTACGAAACCATTACACGATGACCAAGACGTGTTTGATTATAAGGAAAAGCTTTGTGGAACCAGAGCTATTTCTTATTTAAGTGGTAATCTAGCTGTTAGCTGGTGAATGTTTAATATTCTAATGAAAGAAGCTTATTGAGATTGTAATTTCAAGTAGTTTAAACGTGATTTGATAACAAATCAATTCTTTGCCAGGGTATTAAGGAACATTGACTGTAAATTCGATATATCCAAATGTGTTTACTGAATTCGAGTTTATAGAAACTTCACCGTGTTACCTTCCGTAATTCGTAATGATGTTTGTACAAATAAATCGAAGCAATTACTTCAAAGTCTCATTTAAGCTCGAACTTTGTTAAATCTGGTATTTTGCGTTAGAAATCTTGGAACAGTCAAGAGAAATAATACTCTTCTCTGCCAGAAATTAGACGATGGTTTATTCATGCTGATTTAAATAACCATAATCTTAATACAATTTCTCCCTAAATACATAAATAACAAAAAGGCCATTATGTTTAGTGAGGCGTGTTTAGTATTAGCATCACATCTGGAACCTGTTGCTATTGGCAACCGTCCCAATGCCCCATTACTTAATTCTTTAGAATTTACTTATCTGTGAAACTACTATATTATACGTCTGAATTCATTTAATGTTAATTCATGGCTGTGCTGTATGTTTGATGGCTTTCATGTTCTGCAAAGTCATTTAGGATAGAAATTAACTCTTCTTCGAATAAATTTTACACTCTTTTCTGTTGTGAATTGATTGGACTTTGATTTTAAATAAATGTGGCGTTGATGTATGCTTTGTAAGAATGTTTTGTGTCTGTTTAGTTTGGTGCAATCAATCTATACTTTCGATGTTTCTATTTGTGTATCAACAGAACGTAGCTGTTTTTCTTTTTCTGTCAAAGCAGTTGATACAATTGTGTTGAAATTTAGAAAGAGATATGACTTCAAACTCAAAAACTCAAACATTTATTTATTCAATTAGACTTCTTATAGAAGCACTTTTGAAACGTCATTACATATTTTAAAATTTACCACCGATTCGGAAAGCAGTATCTACGGAGAAGAACCGGCAAGAAACTCCATAGTTGCTCTTTTAAATCATGTCAGTTTTACAATTTTACAAAATACATATTATGTAACACACAGATGTAACATCATATATTATAATAACATGCCAAAGAACTGTCCTGTGGTTTTTACGCGACAACCCTCCATGGGTTTTTATCGTCCATATATTCCTGAATACTGTAGTACGCTCTCTGAACTAGTACGTTTTTTATATAAGTTTTAAATTTAGAACTACTAAACTCTTTAATATTATGAGGAATTCTATTGTAAAAGCGTATACCTTGACCCATAAATGAATTTTTAACTTTAGCTAATCGGAAAAATGGCATTTCAATTCTATTTCTGTTCCTTGTGCCATAACAGTGTCTATCTCCTACTCTTGTGTGTAAGTCGGCGTTTTTGTGTACATGCAAAATATTATTAAATATATACTGTGATGGTACAGTAAGGATAGCAGTATTCTTAAAGAGATCTCTTAGTGAGTCCCGAGCACGTAAATTATATATAGAACGAATGGCTCTTTTCTGTAAGATAAATATAGTTTCTATATCTGCTGCCCTGCCCCATAGTAGAATTCCATAGGACATAATACTATGAAAGTAGCTGAAATAAACCAATCTAGCTGTATCTTCATCGGTGAGATGCCTTACCTTTCGGACTGCATATGCTGCTGAACTGAGCTTACCTGCAGCGGTGTTGACATGGGCTCCCCACTGTAGTTTCTCGTCCAATGTTAACCCAAGAAATACAGTCGATTCTGTAGGGTGTAATACCTCCCCGTTCAAGGTAATATATTTTCTGCTTAACTTTTTAACGTTTGGTAGTAAAAATTCAACACAAGTTGTTTTTTTGGCATTTAATAATAAATTATTAGCAGTAAACCAGTCGGATATGTGTAAAAGAGCACTGTTCACTTCGTCAACATTTGGGTCATGCCTATCCACATTAAATATTAATGAGGTATCATCTGCAAACAGAACTATTTCACACCTATCCTGTAAATAATAAGGTAGATCATTGATATATACCAAGAACAAGAAGGGTCCTAAAATAGATCCCTGTGGAACACCAATGTTAATTGACGCACCGCTAGAACGTTCTCCATTAACAACTACAGTTTGTATCCTATCATGCAGGTATGAGGCTATGAGGTTCTGAGCTTGTCCTTTAATCCCATAGTGATTAAGTTTGCGCAATAAAGTACAATGTTCAACGCAGTCAAATGCCTTGGAGAGGTCACAAAATATCCCCAAAGCATTTTTTGAGTTTTCCCATGCCTTATATATATGTGTTAGTAGTGCAACTCCAGCATCTGTGGTTGAGCGCCCCTTTGTGAAACCAAACTGTTTGGTGTGCAGCAAATTATTAGATGCAAAGTGACTAGTCAATTGGTTTAATATTAACTTTTCGAATACCTTACTTAATGTTGGTAAAATCGAGATAGGTCTATAGTTGTTACAGTCTTCTTGATCGCCTTTCTTAAATAGAGGTATAACTTTACTAAGCTTTAATAAATTAGGAAATGTACCATAGTCACAACATTTATTAAATATAAAAGCTAAATTGTTCGCAATATTTTCTATTATATTATTAACTAAATTTACGGACATTCCCCAAAGATCACAAGTATTTTTTAAATTTAGTGTCATAAAGGCTGTAACAATATCATTAGCAGTTACGTGTCGCAATTCAAATAATGTGCTGCACGCCGCAACATGGTCCCTCAAAAAGGTCTCTGCAAGTGCTGAAGACGAATTTAAATTATTAGTAATGCTAGCAGGGACACTACTAAAGAAATCTTCAAATGCAAGCGCAACATCAGCATTTTTGTCAATAACCATGCCATTATTAACAAGTTTTATGGTATTATTTGATTTGCTTTTACCCATTTCACCATTAATAATAGACCAAACTGTTTTAACTTTATTATCGGAGTCGCGTATTTTATCTCTGATATACAAACGCTTCGCAGTAAAACAAACAATTTTAAAAGTTTTTGAGTAATTTCTAACATAACTAAGAAAAGATGGGTCTTTATTATATTGCTTCATACCATATAACTCATAAAGAACGATCCTACACCTATGTATGCTAGGTGTCGCCCATTTTTTTTTTTTTTTTTTTTTTTTATAAGCCTTTATTGCTGATACAAACATACATATAAAACTAAATCTATCTTAAACATTATTATTTAACACATGGGATTTTCCGGTTTGGTGATCAGCGTGTCTTGTGACACATAGGCCTCTTCCAGCCGCTTCCACTCATTCCTATTGTTCGCATGTCGGGTCCATACTATTCCACCAATCTTTTTAATATCATCTATCCATCTCTTCACTTGTCTACCTTTCCTTCTTTTTCCATCACGTGGTTGCCATTCTGTTAATATTTGTGTCCATTTCGTTTTACTGTCCCTAGTCATGTGTCCCGTCCATCGCCATTTTAGTTGCCTTATTTTCTTTATTATATTTTCCACCTTGGTTATTGAACTTATTTCTTCCGCTGTTTTACGATCTTTAAGTGTTACGCCTATCATACTTCTCTCCATTGCCCTTTGACATGATCTTAGTTTTAAAAGATGTCTTTGAGTTAGTGCCCATGTTTGGCACCCGTAAGTAAGGCATGGCAAGATACATGAGTTGAACACTTTTCTTTTCGATATTATTGGAAAATATTTACTTTTAAATATTTCTTTTAATGACCAATATTTGTTCCACGCGTAAGACACCCTTCTCTCTATTTCTATCTCTGTCTGGTCCCTAAATGATATTAATTGCCCCAAATATGTATAGCTTTTCGCGTATTCAATTGTTTCACCTTGAATTTCAATCGGTATTTCTTCCCTATTAGTCATAACTTTTGTTTTAGTTTTATTCATTGTAAGTCCAACTTCCCTGCTCTTATCTTCCAGCTGTTTTAACATATGTTGAAGCGCATTACCATTGTCGGATATTAATACCAAGTCATCCGCAAATCTTAGATGATTAAGTTTTTTCCCATCGATATTTATACCCATATTGTCCCAGTCTAATTGCCTGAATATGTTTTCCAATACGGCCGAAAAAAGTTTTGGGGATAAAGGATCTCCCTGTCTTACTCCTCTAGCTACCGGAAACTCTTCACCAGTTGTTTCTAGTTTAACTTGTGCGTTACTATTCGTGTATACGTTTCTAATTATGCGGATGTATTTCTTTGGCACACCCTGATGCATTAGTGACTTCCAGAGTGAGTTATGTTTTATTGAGTCGAATGCTTTAGTGTAGTCAACAAAAGCGATGTATAAAGGTTTGCAGTATTCCTGACATTTTTCTACAAGCTGTTTTATGACATGCATATGATCGACCGTTGAGAAGCCCGCTCTAAAGCCAGCTTGTTCCATAGGTTGTTGTTCGTCTAAGAGTGCCGTTATTCTTTTCAATATCAACTTAGAAAATACCTTGTAGATATTTGACATGAGACTTATAGGCCTATAGTTCTCAATAACTGTCCTATCTCCTTTCTTATGCAGCAGAATAATTATACTCTTAGTCCATGAAGATGGTATATCCTCTGTTCTTAAGACGGTGTTGTATAATTCCGTGAGTTTTTTTAGGTTTTCTTGTTTGGTGATTGATACTTTGATCATCTCATTTGTTATATAGTCTGGTCCGGGGGCTTTATCATTTTTTTGACTTAATATAGCGTTTTCTACTTCTGATTGTAGGAAATCTGGTATATCTTCTATGTCGTCACTTTCGATATTTACGTTATTTTTTGATATATTATTATCTGCCGCGTAAAGTTCTCTATAAAAGTCGGTTGCAATTTTTATTATATCTTTTCTTTTTGTGGTTGATTTTCCTAATTGATTCTTAACATTTGGTATCCATTTCTTTGTTTCATTCAGTTCTTTTAAAGCTTTTTTGATTCCACCTGTCCTTTCTATGTGATAGTTTAAAATTTTTGTTCTACGTTTCTTTCTGTCTTTTTTAATATTATTACTTATTCTTTTACTTATTTCTGAGATTGCTTTAAGGTTTTGTTGGTCTTTTCTATGTTTTAAAAGGTGTCTTCTTTTGTCAATTAGGTTTTTAGTTTCATCATCCATACGGCTTGACTTTGGTTTGGAATTAATTTTATTGAATAGAGGTCCAAATATTTCAGTTATTTCTTTAATATATTTTTCTTCAGTTAAATTTATTGCTTTATTTGTGAAATGTTGATTTGCTTTTATATGTGCTGTTACATTGAATTTGTTTCTACTTTTTCTTGGTTCGGTTTTATTTAGAATTGCTCTCACCATTCTGTGATTAGTATTAAAATTAAACTGGTTCAAAATGTTTACATCTTGAAATGCTTTTCTATTGTTTGAAGTTATGTAGTCTATTTCATTTTTGTATGATCCATCCGGAGACAGCCATGTCCATTTTTTGTTGGGATTTTTTTTGAAGAAGCTGTTCATAAATGCGAGATTATTTTCAAGTGCCATATTAATCATCCTATTTCCATTTTTACTTCTTCTGCCAAAACCGTATTTGCCTAGTATTTTTTCTTCCCCTGGTTGTTGTACTCCTATTCTACCATTGAAATCTCCCATAACTATAATGTTTTTATGTGCATCTTTCAGAACTAATGATAGTTGTTCATAGAAGAGGTCTTTAGTATGATCTTCATACTGTTCAGTAGGAGCATATATTTGTACAATAGACCACATATTTTTATAACCTTTTAAATGCATATTAAGAATAGCTATTCTCTCCGAGATTCCCTTAAATTCAATGATATTTCTTTTTAAATATTTTTTAACCATGAAGCCTACACCATAACTTCCTTTTGTTTCTCCCTTATAAAATAATAAATAATCTTTATGTTCTTCAATACATTCTCCTAATCTTCTCATTTCGCTTAGTCCTATTATGTCCCATTTTATTTTTGTAAGCGCTTCTTCTAGTTCTATTAGTCTTTCTTGTGTTCTTAATGTTAGACAATTTAGGGTGGAAATATAAAATTTGTTGTATCCTTTTGTTTTTATTTTATTATTATTATCTGTTATTGGAGCTGGAAGGGATTGGTCATTATCCCCCACGGAGACCAACCGGCTTGGGGGCGATATGGAGTTTATTTTGTTAATGACGTTAAATTGTTTTGTCTTGTTCGTTGTGTTCTTCCGGTTTCCGACGTGTGTTAGTTGCTATTGTTTATTTAAATCTGACGTTGACTGCGATCTGTTCCTATACATTCGTTCAAATGCATTTATTTTATTAATTTTTGGTCTAACATCATTGACGTCAGTAGGTGTCTTTGGTGAGTTGGATTGCTCTCTCTTCCTTTTATCCCGTGAAGTCCCTACATCATCTTTGACAATTAGTTTGTCGTGCTGAATAAATGCTATTCGACCCTTCTTCCTTTCTTCTTTTAGTTGAGGTATGAGTTCTCTCCTCTTTTCTAACACTTCTTTACTAAAATCTTCTTTAACAAAAACTGTTTTGGGCAGACTTTTCCTATTTCGCAATACTTCGTTTCTTTTCCAGACATTTAGCATATTCACTAAAATTGGTCTAGCTTTTCCTTTTTCTTTGCCAAGTCTAAACGCTTTATTTATATCTCGCTTATTAATTTCCATGCCAGACTGTTTTAAAGTATTTACTATAGTTTCTATTATATTGGTGTTATCTTTCGACTCTTCGAAGCCATAGAATATCAAGTTATTTGCCTTTTTCCCAGATTCCAGATGTTTTAGTTTTTCATTTAAGTTTTCTATTTCCTGTTTTAGGTGTTGATTTTCTTCTAAAATAGGTTTGAGTTTATTATTCATTTCCTCTAATATCCCCCTTGTTATTGATTCTGTTAATGTTGCGGTTTGTTTCTCCATTTCAAGTTTTATTTTCGAGAAAAGCATTTGCATTTGGTCGTCCATATTAAAGTTGCTGTTTTTGTCTTATCTATTTTGTAAAATATTACTATTATTTTTTGCTTATTAAATTATTCAATTTTATTTTTATTTATTTTTATATAGATATAAATTTTAGAAATGGCAACACTCGAAGATAAAGTCACGTAGTACAGAACGTCTTATGAAATTCTTATGTTGGTAGCACTGCTAACTGTAGACTAGTGTCAACTGTCAATTGTCACTTGTCAAAGCAAATTTTATAGTTGTAGGTTATTAAATATGTTTTGCACTTAATTCGTCTTCTGTAATGAATTGACGCGTTTTATATCACTGTTTTCACACTTCAATCTTAGTCTTATGGAATCACTTGCACAGGTTACAGTTTTATGAAGATTTTACACAGTTTAAAATTTAAGTTAACGGAGCGAACTTCGAAACGTCTGTTATATTTGACACTCGAACCGGAACGAACATTATTACTTATGAATACTTTTAACTTTTAAGCTATATTTAGAATTGAATAGAATAGGTTGCCTAGTAAGGTGTGCCATGTGAAATTTATCGCCCATTTACTAAATGTCGCCCATTTACTAAATGGTAAATCCTTGGTAATATTTAAAGATTTAACTTTAAATATTTTTTCAAATTCATTATGCACTAAATTAAAAAGATTTTTAAACATTTCACAAGGATTATTATGACAGGATTGATCATTCAGTACGGGCAGGTTTTTATTAATATAATCTCTAAATTTATTAATGCCTTTTTTAGTTATAGGCCTAACATTAATTCTTTTAAATTCAGGTAAACAATCCCATTCAAAAACTACTTTCTGGCCACAGTGATCCGAAGTGAGTGTATTGAGAATATTTTTCTCTAAACAGTTGCAGTCGCAGTATATATTATCAATACAGGTTGCAGAAGTAGGTGTAATTCGTGTGGGTTCATTAAAAAGTTTATACAGATTAAATGACTGAAACAAATTAACACTGAAACAAATTAAAACTTCTCATATCTCTTTCTAAATTAAAGGTAAACATCTCGGAATTCTTTATGAGCAAAGCCAGATACGTATAATTAGTATAAATAAATGTTTTTCCTAACTTCTGTGAGCGGGACCACTAGGAAATCATGCTCTCCTTCATCAAAGAAAACAAACACAAATATATAGAAGCGATCAAATAAATAATAATAGACATTTCACATTTTTATCTATAAATTTGTTATTAATGCATATAACAGTGGGCGATATAATGTTTACTTAATAATTCCGATCTTGATTACTTTGGCGAAAGCTTCGTAAGCCAAGGTTAGCGAAATTATTATAAACACTTCACATAATCAGCCAATATAAATTAACTATTCTTAGCCGAGTGTAAATTAACTGTTGAATGATTTATTATGTTCTTATAAAATCTGATGTTATATCAAAGAGATTTTTGTTTTTGTTCAATTTTACACTATGTTTTGTTAGTTCATGATCAATTATGTTTGTTTTCACTCTCAGTTGGATGCTTGGGCCTTGAACTAAATAATATAAGTAAAAAAAGGTAAAAAAAAAGACGTGTGGCACTCGGGGACTGCCGCGGTAAAGCTATTGCATAGCATGCCTTCAAGCCACACCTCCGTGCCCGTCGGAGTGGGTAAAAGTATAACAAAACAAATATAACTAGTGATGACGTTTAATAATCAATATTAAATTAGATAGCCCGAGTTCTAATTTTAGAAATATATTGAATAGGCAAACTATATGTGGCTCAGACTTTAATCCTAGACTCCGATGGATACAAATAAATGTCTTTTGTGTTATATTTTTAGATTTGTATTCCATTATAACCAGAGTCATATAAGTATTAATATTTCATATCATTTCAACCACGTTCATAATAAATACCCACCCGTTGTCGGTCTAAATATAACACATTAAAAATGCCACGATATAAAATATATCCATCCTCAAATCTCTGCAGTACGGTACCAAATTGCTTTTATATTTCAATATTCTTTCATAAAATTCAAGCCTAAAATTGAACATATTTTCTCCAAACAAATCTCTGGATACAATGGAATAAAACTCGAATCGAGGTTATCGTAGGGAAATATGGTATGTTCCAAGTTACAGAGTAAGTAGGGCAGATGGAACACTTTCTAACTCCTGCCATTCACACTTACTCTGTGAGATTCGATGGAGTTATGCGAAAGTTTTATTTTGTGAAAAAAGAACATTCTTGGCCACAAGTTTTATTAATTATTTCACGCTCAGAATCAGAATAGGTTACGATTTTCTCGATAATTACGAGCTCAGAGGCATAATCATGGGGATATTGTCAATGCTATATATGAAAAAGTAGGTGATTTGTGCTTTTCTGAAACGGATAAAGTGACGAATGTATCTTTATGAATAGAAAAGAGGTGTGGTTGTCGTGATATTATTTGAACTGATGATAGATAAGATAATCAGATAAATTTGTAACTGGTATCTACAGCTTCTAATGAAAAATTTATTATATTCTAGGCCATTGAATTATTTTACAACGACAAGATCATATAGCAAGCACCACGAAATATCGTTTGATCATTGTCAAAACAGTTCTGTGTAAACATTCATCATGGCGAAGTTAATGCCACTCTTGTGTTGAAAGTGCAGTAAGCTGCTTCACGCTTGAACGGGGTCATCTCTCTCATCCCAATTCAGTAGCGCTTCATGGCTTCTGATATTAGCATAATATGGGAAGAACAGTTGCAATTTATAGATTGTCAATGATAGTTGGTTTATAAGATTTTGCATTGATGATGCAAAATCTGCCACATTAAGTTCGTATTTGATCGTGCCCAAGTGGCTTCTTAAGTAGAAGTTATAGAGAATTTATATAAATGGTACAATAAAGCACTCCGATCACTGTGCTGATTGACGTATGCTCTGCAGAATTTCAGAATGTCAGATTAGCATAGTGTGAAGATTGTCTTACGCTTCTCTTTATCTTAAACCTTCTGTTAATACAATAAAGGAAGAAATAGTTCTTGATAAATGCTCTTATAAGATCGTTGTAATGAAGTTCTATTTTGTACGTATTTCCAGCAAGCTGTCTTTTGTTAACTACACTTTTCTAGCTGATCGAATTTCGATTGAAATACGTGACACCTGACCAGACTGAACAAACCCGGTTAGATTTCTGATACACTTCAGTATATTGATATTTTAAAGCGAATTGGAGCACAGAAATTATTTTGTTCACAAATAACTGAAGTGTCATTGGAATATTCTTCTCTTTTCTGACTTTCTTTTCTGCTTATATTGTGAAACATCATTGTTATCTAGTATGATCTCAAGTTTCTTTTAGTATACAGACTATTTCTTATTATTTATTCTAATAAGAATGGAGTCCTTTTAAAGAGATAGAGAAGCAGTCTTTTGAATAAGCTCAATGGGTCAGTTATCATGTATTTTAAACTCAGATTTAGATTCTTCTGAAAGATACTTTTGTATCGGAAATTAATAAAGAATTGAACAATTGGCTTGAACGTGCTGCATACAAAATCACAGGTTGTTGTTATTAGTTGATGTTAATATTTACTGATTAATTATGAAGTAAAAGGTCAAAGTGTAAAGTAATATATTATAATATAACTGTATAATTGTATACACCTATGTCACACATGATAAAACAAACAAGCCTTATTTGTTTCGGTTAATGCACAGTGTTTTGAAAATAACACGTACGACCGCTTTTTCAATAGGATAGGATTGCGGTTAAAACTGTAAATCAATATTAATTTGTGATGAAAATTAATACACTTCACGTGATTAATTCATTAGAATAATATGCTAATTTTACGTTAACCTGAAATCATGTTGTTATACATTATTCACCTAGATTGACTATGTTAAAAATAATTTTATATTGTGTTTTATAAACCTAAATTACAGATTACGAGATTTATGATTGTATTATGAATTTTAATATTAGTGACTTAAAGTGCATTTTTACATAACCCAACATTACGAACACTTACAGGGAACGTATGTTATCTCATTAAAATTTAACGCAGCTGTGCGGAAAAGGACATAGTTTCCTTTTAGGGTAAGAAGTATCATTTATGGAGAAGGGTGTAAAAACCCGGACAGGTAAAACCCAGGAATAAGTCACAGCCCTACTAACAATTTGTTGTTGTTTGTGAAGGTATAGTGCAAGGGATATTGTATTTTAAACTTTATGTTATAGCAGTAAGATCGTTTATTGATTGTGTTCTATAAGTTCAAAAATTACTCGATGGATATTAAATATTCTGTTACCGATAGAAGACTGTATTATTCCGGAGGGTTATTACTCAAAGGCTATATTTATATCCTGGGAAATCCAGACAGAACCGGGGTGAGTGGATGAGTAATGTAATTGAGCAAATTATATTTAAGTATGTCTGTATGCCCATTATGTCCTACACTTTACAAATTACAGACACGGCTTGATGGAAAATAACTTAATGATATTCAACTTCGTTGGAAATTGCAGGGAATACACAGGATATTAAATATTAGAGAAGCACAAATTACATAATCGTTTAAAGTTTAGAATGTTTTTTTCTTCTTCTTTAAAGTTAATTTTAGCAAAATATCTAGGTGTAAAATCTGAAAGAAAACTGTTTAAATATCCTGAACCAAATATTCCACGCCTTTTCTAAATTCAATATTATCTATGTATAAAAGGTCGAACAACATTTAAACAATGTCAGTCTAGCCTTCAATTAATCCTGAATACGAAAAAGCTATTCTTGCCAGAACCTCACCCTTCCACGAAGATTGACGTCCTCGCGTGATCGCTAGCATGGAGTAAGGTTGCGTGATGGGTATACCTTTACATAATATGTATATTTGAATGTCTCTATGATCTTGAACAGATACGGTTTTGCGGGTAGTTGCATTTTTGTGTATTCGTTGGGGTTCGTTGTGAATCAAAATATTTAAACTCAATATAGATCATCGTTAAATAGATTATCAGTAATCTATTTTCCCAGGCGAATTATGAATATTTTGTTAGGTAAATGGTAAAAATATGTTATAACGATTCAAAAGTGCTTCTTGAAAATGTGTAATTGAATAAACAAGTGCTTGAGTTTAAGTTTGAGTTATTTACACGATGACCTTTTCTACCTTTAGGGGTTATTTTAAATTTCAATCACGTATTCTCTTCGTTTTCTCCAGTGTAATACTGATACTTATTGTCAAAGCATGACTTGACTTTATCTATTATCCATAAAATTGTATCGTATATTTTTATTTTATTATAACGACGATAAATGGAGCACTCTTTGTATGACGCAGTGATAATGTTTTGACACGGCCTACTTGCTGGAAAATAACTTTTAAAGGCTTTGTCGTAAGGAAGATGGAGAATGGCATCTATATCCGGAGATAAATATACTAACACCGTATTGTAAAGGTTTTTGAATGCATATTTTATTCAATATCTATTTATACAGGCTGTTTGCTTTTTTAAGCGGAATTTTTATTTTTATTTTATTTAACATTGCTATAAAAACTTATCGACGAAGTAATTAACTTTTATAGTTAAGATAACATATCATATACGATAAAAATTACTACATTTATGATAATGTCCTGGAATTAACTATAAAAGATATCCTATGTTCTGACCGACAACATACACAGATACATAAAATCTATATTATATCTCTATTGAATTAATGCATATCGTAACAAAACCAACGCTTTCCAATATTTAATAAAAAAGCTTTTCCCCCACAAGCGAAGTAAATTATCTACAATATAAAGTCGTGAGATTCAGTCGGTTCTAAAAATATATAAAGCAAGTCGGAATATTTTCGTAACAATACTCAATATCGAATAAATATTTCATACATTGGTAACACCTATGTACTAAACGTGTATGCGATATTCATCTCTATTCCCACAGCGATAAGGTCTAGTTGAAAGGATTAAAGATGGAATCGGATTTCCTCAACCAAGCAGCCTTATTGGCTACAGATAAGATTATATAGATCTTTATGTGACAGATATCGAGATGCATTTTCGAGATATCCAATTTGTACTGGTTAAATTTTATTGATTATTTTTCCGACCCAAATATCGACCAATAGAATTGCACCATTCCACGTCACGTGGTACAACCTACATGGTATTATACTGATAATTTTTTGAAAATTTTCTCTGGTAGTTGCCACACGTCAAACTGACAGGTTGAATTCAATTGTGAAATTATTGGCCGACATTTGGGACGGAAAAATAATCCCCCGAATACCACACGAGCTTCAAAATTATCTGGCATTTCCCTCAAGGTTCCCTGCAAACAAATAAAGTCGTCAAGTTTTTCAGGAAAAATCACTCGCGTTTCGCGCTCGTGATTTTTTAACCTGAAAAACTTGACTCCTTCATTTGTTTGCAACGAACCTATCGGAAAATACCCGATAATTTTGAAGCTCTTGTGGTATTATTAAGTGAAAATTCGAATTGAGTCTTTAGCTACTAACTTCCATAATAGTGTACTATTTTTAACTCCATTTACTGAAGAGAAGAGTTATTACGGTGTCAATGTCGTTTATTTTTATCACGAGAAATGAAGGTTTATTAAAAATTGAATACGGTTCTTTTACTCCACGTAAAGTTTTTCAGACATTATGTAACTTCCGATATAAGTAGAATTTTGTTTTATTAGGCGTTTCCACTCAGAGCGAGCAGTATGTGGCAGCGCTCTATGTGGTCGAGGCTCGGCCGAGGAAAGCGCGCTGCTTCGCGCAGCAATTGCTTCGCGAGGCTGCTCCCTCTGTGTGGACCCCCCTAGGCCCTAATAAGTAAACGATTAAAATTTTGACCGTTACAGTTATTTGAAAAAAAAAGGTTTTAATTAATATTATTGGTTGGTAATGACATTAATTAATGTTATCACGTCATGTGCAAGTCGGTGACCTTTTGTTATCACGTTAACTAAACATAATCTACCTTAATACCCATTTCCTCTATATCAGTAAGCCGAAGCATATCAGCAGTATATTTGGTGCAAAGGTCACTTTGTTATCCGCTTATCAGAACTCGCGGGGGCTTTTCTATTAAATTTTATCGATATTGTCATAGTACTTTACAAAGGTTATTTCCTCAATATGTTTGTATAATATGTAATGAGGTTTTTTTCTGTAGGTACTTCCCGAACCACTGGTTATGTATGTATATGTGTAATGCACGATTCAAGTGTGTTTGTTGGAGCTTTTTTTCAAGAAATAAATGTATGAAGTATGATTATACATAATATATGTATTATAAATGCGAAAGTAACTCTGTCTGTCTGTCTGTTACTCAATCACGCCTTAACTACTGAACCAATTTGCATGAAATTTGGTATAGAGATATTTTGATACCCGAGAAAGGACATAGGCTACTTTTTATCCCGGGAAATAGGATAGGTTTTATCCCGGAAATCCCACGGGAACGGGAACTATGCGGGTTTTTCTTTGACTGCGCGGGCGAAGCTGCGGGTGGAAAGCTAGTACATAATATGTACAGATATTTAGAATCCATTGGTAAAGGTCTTAAGAGGGTATCTTTTGTAATTTTTCTTTATAAACTGAGTGGCTGTCCAAATGTATTGTCGACTTATTTTAAAATGATACCAATATAACAAGATATGTTTAATTTTAACCATCTTTAAAACAATTCAGTACCTAATGATATTTTATAGAATGAATATTACGTAATTATAGTATATTTTATTGTAGAACTGAAATCAAAGTCTGCTCATTGTACTTACCTATCGAATTACATTATCAACAACCTAAAACAGTCAAAGAAAGTTTAAATATTTGGAAGTTTCGTTTTAAATAATTCGATGCTTTGATAAAACATTTCCAATCGCAACTTTAAGAAGCATAATTCAAAAGTTCGAAAGCCAATTTCAAGTCAACATATTATAGAAGATAGAAAGCGAGTGGCTGGCCAAGATCCACTTAATATCTTAAGTCCCACTAGCTTCAAGTAAGCCTATTGGTTCAATATAATACTTTTTAAACCGAGGTATTTTAATAGGCTTTTGTAGGTACACTGTTAAGCTGGGGATTACGGGACACCTGTTATAAAAGTTTATTTATACTTTATAGACTTGATACTTAACTGAAAAAACCACGTAGAATATTCCCTACTATATAATATTATAAATGCGAAAGTAAGTCTGTCTGTCTGTCTGTCTGTTACGCTGTCCCGCTTAAACCACTCAGCCGATTTTGATGAAATTTGGCACAGACAATCTTTAGACCCTGAGAAAGAACATAGGCTACCTTTTACCAAAACACCATGCGGGCGAAGCCGCGGGCGGAAGCTAATAATATTATGATTCTGTAGAATCTATGATCAGGTTTCAAATCATTGTATGAAATGTTCTGATAAATTGGCTAATAAGTAACGGCAAAACTAATCATACCTATATTATAAATCACATGCGAAATGTGTTGGTAAGCGCAAAACTCGAGAACGGCTGAACCGATTTCGTTAATGTTTTTTTTATAATATTCCTTGAAGAACGAGGAAGGTTCTGATGGAGAGAAAACGTAAACATGTATCACGGGCGAAGCCGGGGTGGGCCAATAGTTTATAATAAGAAATTAATAACGAAAAACAAATTAAGAATAATGAAATAATTCGTTATTTTACACAATACTGTATACTAATGAGTTTAAATAATTAAATTAAATTTGTTCATATTTGCACGCCAAAATTACAAGCAGAATGTTCATAGCTAATATTTACACAAATTTCAAATGACTATAATTGTAACTATGTTCAGAAAATAATTTGAAGCTAAACACGTTCTATTTGTTTTGCATGTATGCCCACATGCGGATAATGAGTAAAATTTACACAATAACTACATAACTAGGTACATATTAATTTAGTTTACATATGCTATACAGAATACAGTGTAATAATAATCGATGTACGTACTTGTAATTGATCACTAATTGTAATGTAACCGTTAACTAACTTAATTTAAACATATAACTCGTTCAAGTATGTTGTCTAGGTATTATAAGTACCGTACAACAATATAACCACCTCTTTGAAAGTGTTTTTTTTTAATTTATCTGTATTAGTTATCGAGACTACAAAATTGGGTTATATTTCTACTAAAATATTAGAAAATGCTCAGAAAATCACCAATATTCGAAGACTCTTTAAGGATAGCCGCTGTCAGATTGTATGCATATACCGCACAACTCACAAGGGGTCACAGGACTGATACCGAAAACCTAACCTGACCTCATCACCGTCAGTTATTTAGATAACCTATCTATAGGTAAAGGGTTGTCGATAGAATTTTATGGCACTACGTTAGAGCTATTCGGGTCGGGTCAAATTATTGGTGAGATATTGGAAAGAGCTTTTATGTACCTATCGTACATGGCCCTAATATCGGCTCATAACCTTTATATTGAGGAATATCGAGTGACACTCAAAGTGGAAAATTTCTCAAAAATTGTAAATCATTATGTTGCTTTATTTTCTTGTGTAAAGAGTTTGTTGGTGTGTTAAAAATGGATGTGAAATTATGTGTTTTTTTTTAATTATATCTGTTGTTTATTCTATTACAATTAAAATTGCAAAAACTTTTTTCATAAAAATAAAAAAGACTAATTTTTAAATATTACACACGACCTCATTCAGTCTTGTTTCATTGAATACAATTATAAACACACGTAAATTTCTATGTTTATAATAAAAAGGTAAAGTATTATTCAACATGGAAAACTAGTGCTCATCACATAGCATTTTACAATTCATGGGAATCGAACCCACACCCTTTGGCGCATTGCCCAGATCGCAATCTACTGCAAAAATCGGTCTATAATGTACATCACCTAGTAACAACTAGAGTAACAACGTCAATAAATCACACGTCTATTCATAAGACATAGCACAGATAATACAAAATTTATTTTTTCTATAACTGACTTGAAAAGTACCAATTGCTATACTAAAAACACAACTCAAAACGCCGCCCACGGGATAGCAGCGCGATGTACGAATGGTTACGTTAAAATAAATAAATATATTATCATCAAACACCATTAACTCGGATTGGCGCTGACCAATCGAGCTGTGTAAACAAAAATAACCTCAAGTATCCAGTTAAAGTAAATATTTATTGGACGTCGTAAATACGGCAGAGTACGTAAACTGCGTTGTTCTGGAAAATTACTATTTTCTATGTTTCTATGTTCTATGTTATGCTAATAATAATATGCTTTTACTCCCGCTCTCGTAGTGCAAGTAAATATGAGGTTTTACAGTTTAAGTAAGGAATAGTATAAATTGTAACGTGTGCTTTGATAACCTGAAATATTATTCTATACTAATATTATAAATGCGAAAGTAACTCTGTCTGTCTGTCTGTTACTCAATCACGCCTAAACTACCGAACCAATTTGCATGAAATTTGGTATGGAGATATTTTGATACCCGAGAAAGGACATAGGCTACCTTTTATTGCGAAATATGTATCACGGGCGAAGCTGGGGCGGACCTCTAGTTCTATATAAAAAACAGCTTCTTTTTGCTTCTGACCTATATATCATTGTCGAAAGCAATAAATATGTTTATGGTAGATACAACCACAGCAAGCTGTAATTATTTTAACATAATAAATAGATACCAGAATTACTCCAGCAAAAGAATACATAAAGTTAGCGAGAGCGGAGTAAAAAAATATTCATATACAATGTGAACAAGCAGCTTATTATCCAAGGATTATAAGAGAAAATAAAAAATGAGCATTTCATTACATGAGGAGAAATACTGCTTTAACAAAACGACAACAAAGAGCCTAAGTTCTAGGACTAAACGATGCGGACAGCTAGTTAAAACTTTTTAACAATTAAGGTCATCTGACCCTTTACATTAATACGAATAGCACAGAAAGAACGACTGTAATTTAGCTTAACCTGTAACATTTCCAACATTCAAACAATTCTCATGATGACAACTCAATTCCGCTTGGCCCGAGTTATGATGGAATAAATAATCCTTTACAATCGTGAACTTAATTTTAGGTGGATGTGTAATAACTATATTTTCACGATTATTATCTTCCGCAAACTAAATAGAAACAAACTCACAAAAAACCATTTACGACACGAAATTCGCTTCAAAATTGGAGACCACGACAAAATGTCAGTTCCCTTTGAAGTTAGCTACAAAATAAAACCACCTAGCCCAGTTCGACTTTTAGATAATTCTATTTGCTAGAACACTACGTTATAGAGACAGCGTGTGTACGTAACTTAATTAAATGTAGCTTGAATTATTAAATTTTGAACGTAAGCAATTTCCAACCCAGGGCCCTTACGTGGAAAACAGCTCTCATGCAATAATTATGCAAATGTGTTAGGGTCGTAGGGTTAAGATTTAATGTGCATGGTCTATTTATCATCGTGAGTTTTATTTTTAGAATTTTTGACAGGAGAGCATAATTAGCCTTTATTACAAAGGGATGCAGAGGTTAAACGACCTCACCAGAATGTGTAAGGGGTTGGCGAATGAGCTTTGTAAGTTTGTGTACATGAATGTTAGTGTGACGTGCACGTATATGTGTGATCCGAGTGTAAAGACAGAAAGAGCACACAGACATGTGATCTATGTGTGTGTTTATGTGATATTAAAGCATAATAAAGCATAGAATACGGACTAATTCTGAGTACAACGTGCAGGGTGCTGAAAGCATCATCCATAAATACAATTTATCAGTAAACCAGATTTGATGTGCTGTAATAAGAAAAGTACGGAGTTAAACTTTTACAACTGAGTAACTACTATTATAAATAAATATAATATGTACTTTCATTGCTATTATAATAAGTTTGCTTATACTATGCTTAATCAAAAACAATTGAGACGACTGTAAGAATTCTTTTGTCTATAAAAAAAACAGTTTTTATCAAGAAGCACGGCCCGTATTTGCTCTTTCGATCTGTTAACACAGATCACAAGCGAAATGTACTAATTTCGCTAGTCTATGACGTATATAAATTAAGTCCTTATTTTTTTAGTTAGGTATCCCATTTTCAAAACGTTCGATTTCATTCATCTTTTTCTTATAAATTGTCGAATACTTAACAGAAGATGCGGACGGCTAATAATGAATTAGGAAAATTTTACAGAATATCGGGAAAATTTCAAAACATAACCAGTAATTAAACTTTGCTTAGGTACAGTTCTTCCGAAAGGCCTGATTTTCGGGCCGGCTAGTTGCGTATAAGATCTTTTCAATTCATGACGTCATACATAACACCTATTTGTTAGAAATGCAAAAATATAGCAGCAGATTTTTTACTAATTTTTAAACCGTATTTAACAAAGATGAAAGTCTGGTTATCCATTCAGGTAGAATAAAACGGGTAATCATTGGAATATAAAACTACCATTTTACGACTCCACAAATATACATTTTTGTGGCAGCCAGATTTAACGCGTGATCCGTGGGAACATTGTTTATATATTTATGTTTGTAAGCCACATTCAAAACTTCCAAATGCATGATTGGCTGGTTATCCTATTTTTGTAAAGGTTTAATTTGATGCTACGTGGAATTATTTTGGGACTGATTATGGAAACGTTTTTGGACGTGGTACTTCAACTAGTGAATGATAAAGAGGAACTAAAAATACATCTAAATTATGCATCGCATCCCATGTTTATAAGCATTATTTTAAAGCATGATACAAAGATATTCAATTCATGAATATTATGGGATAGGAGTCGAGCATGCTTTGGTACAAAGTACCACAACCCCACAGAAGATCGGCGTGAAATAGTAGAATATAAGTACTATGCTTTTGTAAGTTTTTAAATCGGTAATTTCTACTGATTTATGTAAGTTACCTAATGAATTAATGTACTATGGTCCTGTGCTTTTGTTTTGTTTATAAATAAGATTGTTAAGGTAATATTCTATCAAGAAATAATCGTTAAAACATATCGTTTTTTTAAAGTGAATAATCATAAGTGCTAATTCACACACACGAAGTCAGATACAAGAAAATTAAGTAAAATACTACTTAATCACATCCTTAGTATTCTTTTAAACTCAACACCTTAATTACGGGGAAAGAAATCTTCGGTCAGGGTGTACCCTTGGGGGCGCTAAAGTAACATCTATTTTTTATGGTTTTATCGGCAAGAATAGCCTAAAATAAACACTTTTTATTTTTGTATTTTTTCTCTAAGGTTGATAGTTTTCGAGATAATCGAGTTATAATATACTTACTCATTTACAATGGGATCTGGACTTAGACGAAATTTTGAAATTTTTTTTTTTAGTCTATATAATACCTATTTTTTATGGTTTTATCGGCAAGAATAGCCTAAAATAAACCCTTTTTATTCATTGTATTTTTTCTCTAAGGTTGATAGTTGACTGAAAATCTGAATAAAAAATGTTCTACAGTAAGTTTCTCGAAAACTATCAACCTTAGAGAAAAAATACAAAGAATAAAAAGGGTTTATTTTAGGCTATTCTTGCCGATAAAACCATAAAAAATAGGTATTATATAGACTAAAAAAAAATTTCAAAATTTCGTCCAAGTCCAGATCCCATTGTAAATGAGTATATTAATAACTCGATTATCTCGAAAACTATCAACCTTAGAGAAAAAATACAACGAATAAAAGTGTTTATTTTAGGCTATTCTTGCCGATAAAACCATAAAAAATAGATGTTATACTGACTAAAAAAAAAATTTCAAAATTTCGTCTAAGTCTTTTTTCCATAGCGCCCCCAAGGCTACACTCCAACCAAATCTTCACGTACGTATAAGTAAATGACAGTTCTGACTTTCATACTTTAGCCTACTTTAATATCTCAGAATATTCATACGACATAATCTTTTCTAGACGGCCTAAATCTTGAAAACGAGAGTACTAGGGTTGTCACCAGTTATTTATTTGATTTATATTTGGTTTCTAATTTGAATTTTGTTTGTGGTTATAATATGGTACGGTGTAGTGAGTTATTAGGTATGTAATTTCCTATTGCAGTAATTAGTTCTCACACATTAACGAAAACCAATTTTTCGTTAATGTGTGAGTATATTAT